>JAOUQT010046274.1:0-10944 GCA_025769995.1 Xyliphius kryptos
GACCCCAACTAAGTTGGGATCCTTGTAAGTCGCTTTGGATAAAAGCGTCTGCTAAATAACTAAATGTAAATGTAATGAACTGGCCTGGGTGTGGCTAAAGACAATGTACAGTACTCAGGTGTGATAAACCACAGTAATAGTATATTTTAACGAGGGGAGCCATCACTTTTTCATACAGGGCCATGAACGTAATAACAATATGAAAGTTCAAGCGCAATTGTTTATGAATGTGTGAAGGCTTTGGAGTTTATCTATTTCATTTTCAGTATTAAACGAACAATAGTAGGAAGCAGGTAATTCTTTCAAGTAGAAGATAGGGATCCACAATGTCAAATTTCAGCTCAGTTGGTACTCTGGAAGTGGGAGAATTAGTGATGAGCCAGTGAGTAAGTGGCTTTGCCTTTTATTAGTATAGATAATACAACCTTGAGTGCATGATTGCTTTTATAAAACAGCTATTAACTCACTATACGGTAATAAAAAATAATATGGTTTTGTTCGTAAATGTGTTTATTTAAAACAAAATCATTAATAAATTCTTCCATATAATCATCTAGTCAGGTTTTTCAAGCAAACCTTGATTGCCAAGCAACAGGACACCGGTTTAGTGCTCATCAAGAATGACTCGTGGTTTCTATTCATCCATTCATTTTATTCCGCTTAATCCTCTACTAGGGCCACATGGGGTTTGACAACGTTTCGAGCAGATTAACCCAAGACACAGTACACATCTTTTGCTGGGCACACACTCATTCATACATACACTCTATAGGGGCAATTTAGAGCAGCAAAATTTTCTTGAATCCATAGGAAACCAGAGAACAAGGGAAACGCTGATACGGGGAGAACATGGAAACACGACGCAGATTGGAATTCGAACCTGGACCCCGGCACTAAGAGGCTAATGTGCTAACTACTACACCGTCCTACTGTTCATAATAATCTGTGTTTCCATTTATAGTACATGATTTAAAATAATGTGTCATGTACCAAAATTACGTGATAAGAGGTGTGCATTATTGTCAGTAATGTTACGGCTGGATAAACGGCTCGGCCAATAAGGTTTCAGGACCAGAACTACACATTTTATTAAATAGTTTTAAAGAGTATTAAATAGTTAAAAAAATATAAGAGGAGCACAGTGTTGCACACTCAGAAGAACAAGGTCTAGGTTTAATTCCCTGTAGAGACTCATCCCTAATTCTAAAGTCGTAAACTAAACTATAGACTTAAACTTCGCTCATGACCGTAAAACTCGTAACCGTTTCTTTCAGAACTCCACTGATGCTGCAGCAGATGTTTAACTGAAGCATTTAAGATCCTCCAAACCACTTAGTGTTGCTTTTGCTCGTCTTTAACCAGGACTTCATGATGACATGGTGAGGTACGAGCCGAACATCTGTTTGCTTTGGTACGTAGCAGAAACACTTTCTGTTTGTTTCTTTCCAGGGAACAGCAGATTGCAGATGGCTCTTGGAAATGATGATGAGTGTAGAGTGGCTCGGTGTGGCGGGCGCCATGATTTGGTGGAATCAAAAAGCCACACATCAGAGCCATCTGGCTGCAGCGAGAGAATTATTACGCCAAACTGGTGTTTTCATTCTGGACTGTTGAGCAGATAAATAGGCACATGGATGAGCTGACCTCAGGTAAGGTCTGTAACTAACTGACTGACTGAATGTTGTCCGACAGTGCAGCTGATTCCTATGGTATAGTGTGGAACTATGAACTGCATGTTTTCAGCTCAGCCTTCAGATGATCCTGTCTTAATCAGAATGTCACGTGGTGATTCTTTCAAATTCATACCCACTGACTACTTTGTTAGTGTGGCGGCAGCGTAGATTACGGTGGCCGAGAAATGCAAAACAATTTATATACAACAAATATGAATATAAATGTACAATTGAAAACACAATTACCAAAACAGATACATTTACAAATGCCATTACAACATTTAGAAAATCCAAAACAACCTTTACAAAATTTAAAATAGCATTTACAAATGCTTTAACAACATTTAAAAAATGCCATTTAACATATACAAAGTCCAAAATAACATTTCCAAATGCAGATATAACATTTATAAATGCCGTTACAACATTTAGAAAATAAAAAAAAAAACATTTACTAATGCTGGAACAACCTTTACAAAATCCAACACAACATTCACAAAATCCGAAACAACATTTACAAAATCTGAAACATTTATAAAATCCAAAACAGTATTTACAAATGCAGATACAACACTCACAACATCTGAAATGTTTAGAAATGCCAAATCAACATTTAGAAAAGCAAAAACATTTACAAATACCGATACAACAATTACAAATTACGAAACAACATTTATGAAATGCAAAACATTTGCAAATTTAGATACAACTACAAAATCTGAAATAACATTTATAAAACATTTACAAACGGCAAAAATCATTGACAAATGCCATTACAACATTTACAAAATCTGAAACCAATACAAATGCAAAAACAACATTCACAAATACAGATACAACATTTAAAACATACGAAACAAGATTAACAAGTGCAATTACAAAATTTACAAATGCCAAAACAACATTTACAAAACCTGAAACATTTACAAATGCTGATACAACAATTACAAAATGACAAAACAAAACTGACAAATTCTGAAACAACATTTACAAATGCAGATAAAACATTTACAACATTCGAAACAACATTAACAAGTGCAATTACAAAATTTGCAAATGCCTTTACAACATTTACAAAACCCGAAAAACATTTATGCGTACTAATACAACAGGAAATGTTGATTTCTAACTACTCTCAATCAAATTATTCTGCCAAGACAGTGTGAATAAAGTTACCGGAGTGACATAATGCTACAAAATGTTTTTTCCAAGAAAAAAAAAAAAACAGCCCAACTGCCTAAAATGAAAAAAAAAAATTTCAAACGTTACGGATACTCTTTTATCTGTATTCACGCTGTCCCCACAAACTAGTTTGATGGAATTACCAGCAATAGGGCACTTCCTGTGTAGGGTACCTACCCTTTTTGTCTGATTGGCTGTTTGTAAATGTTAATTTGTTTTGCACTTCTCGGCCACGGTATTGGACAAACGAATGCTACTCAGGAAGAGAATTGAAAGCGAGGGATTGGGGAAGGTAATTAACACGACTGCTTTAGGATTACAAACAGGATTACATCAACTCTCTGATCATATGGATGGACTTTGTAGTTATACAGTTACGTTCCGTAGTCCATCTTGTCCGTCGGTCCTTTTTACTCTGTTTTATGATGATCAGACACTGACACAGTGGTCCTGGCTCCCAATCTGTGTTTTAATTTATTCCAAAAGTACTGGATGGGATTGAATTCAGGACTCATGTGTTAGATGGAGTCTAATGGTTATTACACACAAAACTACCCCACAACATGGGACACAGTCATAGAGGAAAAGAAAATGGCCTTCCCCAGTCTACCCCCCCCCCCATCACATACACACACAGATATCCAGAACACACAACTAGGTGCTGATTTTATACACATGTGGCAGTAAGACCACCTGAATAAACCCACCGCATGACTCTGTCAATGTGTTTCTGCTGAGAGTCTGTTCTTTACACACACCCCTTCTCCCCCACCTGGGTGGGTGCTTATTTTTTCTTAGTTCTTTGAGTTTCCTCTGAAGCCTGCACTCATTTAGATGTAATATCCTTTTTGCAGTCTTTTACATTTTCATTTATTTCTCCCATTTGCAGTTTCTTGCATTTTCAGAACTGACCTTTATAAAACTCTGAATCTTGCCTTCGTTGCAAATGACTCTTGGTACGAGCTGCTTTTCCTTCTCGTGCGTTTCTTATTCTGTAGTTTTATGGTCGAATCGGCGTAAACTATTAATTAGCATTAAATAATTATTATTTTTTATTGTGATTTAGTTTAATTGTAATCCTCATGATGTTCACTAGTTTTTTTCCCGCTTCCACCATGAACTATGATTAAAGTGCCCTTGGGTATGGCACCTAACCCCAATTGCTCCCCGGATGTCGTAAACAAGCGTGACCCTGCTCTTGGCACGTGTGCTCACTTCTCTCTGTGTGTGTATATGTGTGTTTCACTGAAGAGAATTGTTAAATATGGAGGACAAAGTCCTGAGTGTAAGGACATTAGGCAAATAGGTCACTAAGTCATGTCTGTTCTGATTCTCCAGACATTGTAGTAAATGACATGGGGAGAACATGTCAATTCCATACTCGGCCGATTCTGCTCCGGCTAGAAATAAAACCCCTGTCATTTTGGCTATAAAGCAGAAAAACTTTCCACTGTGTCACCCTGACACAAAACCTCTATCGTGACCTTCCAAATACCCCTTTGGCTAAAAATGTCCACAGCTACCTGAGAAGTGATGTGTAAACCATCTTCAGTGGAGCTGTTTCTCTGTTCTACAAAAGGGACAAGAGGAAACTTAATGATGCCTCAGTGGTTACCAGAATCCTGATCTGGGTGAAGTTTCAATGTTCTCCTGTTTCCGTTTGGGTTTTCTATGGGTTCTCCAGTTTCCTCCCACAGTGCAAAACATGCATTCAAGTTAAAATGGGTGCTCTAAATTGCCCCTGTGTGAGTGTGTGCCCAGAGAGGGATTGGCGCCCTGTCCTGGGTTTATCTGCAAAGCGCCTAAAACATTCTATTCTGGATCGGTATGGGGAACCCCCTAGTATAGGATTAAGTGTAAGATGATTGATGGATGAAGTAGGACAGTAATATGAAGATGACTCATGATGATGACAAAACCGAAACCAGGCAGAATAAATAAGCTCTATGTTTCTGTTGATGGAGAATTTGCGTTTCGGGGACCTTATCGCGTTTATCCGGGTTTGCAGTCACTCATCAGCCACTCATTTGTCTGAGTGCTGCATGAACACATTAATCTTCCATCGCATCTCCTATAAAGGGCCTCCGCCCAGAGACTTCGCACATCAATCACCCGGTATCTCCCACCTGCAGATGGAGGAAACGGACATGTGTAAATCTACGTACGCTCCATAATAATTGGTTCCTTTAGTGAAGCTGCGTAAGGAAGAGATGTTGTGATCAGTTACCTTAGTGTCTCTCTTTAAAGATGAGGAGCACCGTGTGATGAATATTAGTCTGACCTCCATTTGTGGGAACTCACTGCATTTGTTAAAAGTTCTTAGAACTGCTGGAGGATGAACCCCTGTATAATGTGTAATTTAGAGGAACTACAGGACGGCAGGAACCCCATTAGATCCTTTTGAAGTGATTTTTTTTTATTCTTTTGTGATTACACAAGATGTTTCTGTGTAGAGTTTGCATGTTCTCCTTTTAAGTGTGGCATTGTCCTAAATAAAACGAGTCTTGTTAACTGTTAAATCTAATACTGAGAACATGGAAAAGGAAAAACACATAAACACATGTCATTGTTCACTGAGACTAATTACCACACCTGACATGGCTTTGCCTGATGAACGTATGCAGCATTTATAAGCTGTAACATCACATGCCACGGAAAGCGAAATCCACAATATGACAAAAGCACAACTTTCGTCGAGAACATCCCCCATTTGTAGTTCACAAGTGGTTTTATACAGTCTGTAATAAATTCAATGTGAAATCATCTCTCTTTTTACACCCTGTTACATTGGTGCTGAATCCTGGGAGGGACGTTCTCTGGTGGGGTGCACCAGTCTGTAAGCAGTCTGAATTAAAACCTGTTCCTGTTGGTGAGAAATCCTGTCGTTTACCCACATCGTTACAAATATATTTATTGTTAAATACCCCAGCAGCCAACATCACCTCTTGCCAGGTTACATGGAGTGCTATTATTCACACACACACAGACCCAGAAGTATTTACACACACACACAGGCTCTACCTGTTATTTCCAGAGATAATTATATAGATCCAACACGCCACACACCAATAATCGTTAGTACACATGCTCAGAAACAAATACAGGAACATCACAGAGAGACAGTCATTACAAAACCAAATACACACAACGCCTGCCGTCCCGAACCACTGGGTTCCGGCGGCGTGTGTGCACATATGGGTGTGTGCGTTTAGGCTTATCACACGCGACGTGTTAGCACAGGGGAGGCCGTCGTTTACTTCTCTTGTTTCTCATTTTCGCCCCGTCACTCCAGATGTGACCAAACACTCTGACATCTGTTCGAATGTCTGCTCTCAGGGGGAAACAACTTGTTCGCAAACACGCGCCACCAACCACTGCTGGCATTCTTATTGCAATCCAGAGACACTCGCACATTAAAGGCTAAGCTACAAAGCCGATTATGCTGACAGACAAGGACGAGAGACGGGGAGACATTTATTTTTTTTTCCATTGATGAGAGGAGAAAGGAGGAAAATGAGGCCTGGAGCTCAGATGGGAGTCGTGACCAACGCCGACCAATTACTGAGGACAGACAAAATTTTATCCTGATGAGGACCAATGATATGATGAAGACTTTACGGAACAGGAACGAGCCTTCCCCAAACTGATGCTACATATTCGGCATCATGATGAATGGTTCGAGGTGGTTCCATGATGCTGCACAGTTAAAATCTAAGCTCCTGTAAAAAAAAAAAAAAATGGATGAGTTTTAGACACTTATGGTGGAGTGTAAAGATGAAGAAGGAAGGGTAAGTGGGGTGAAGTGGATGGTGTAGAGTTGCAGGAGTGATCGATTGGAGGAGTGATCGAAGAAGTTTACAGTACAGTAGGTAGGCCTGTGGTGTTGAACCAATTGGAGACGCTGGTGGGGACCGAGAGGCAGGAGAGGGACCTGCGGTGGTGGAGGTGAAGATGTTGCAATTCTCATTGGAAGTAATAATAATGGAGAACATTGGGATTATGTTTATTAGTGGGACCGTACAGGCAGGATGATTTGGGGTTCAGAGGAAAATGAAGCCACGAGGTGAGCAAAGGGTTACAAATGCAATGAGAGAGGACATGCGAGGGAAACTGTAACAGGGCTTGGGGTTTTTCCCTCTCTAGCCACATCTGAGGTGTGCACGTCTCAGGTGGAAACTGGCAGGCTCAGATGCGCCGGTAATTTTCCACACCTGTGGCGCATCGAAAGCCAGTGATTAATCCCAGTGTCTCGCATATATGCGGCTCCTTGATCAGGCGAGCGGACGCCGGGACATTGATGTATAGAAAGTAATCTATTTTTCCTACTGTGCCTAAACACAGAAGATTTTTTTCTTCCACATTTAACCCATCTGTGCAGCAAAACACACACACACTGATGAAGTGAGAACACATGCCCATGAGCTGGGGCAACCTTCTACGCGTCACCCTGGGAGTAATTACGTTTAGATATCTTGCTCAATGGCACTTCAGCCATAGTACTTGGTGTGATCAGGAATCAAACCGAGGACCTTCAGGTGACACGGTTTCTTAACCACAAACCTATGACTATACCACGTGCTTCAACTCGGACATCTGCTCACATTACAATAGCAATCCTTCATGCACGTGCATTTTAACATGCATGGCTTTATCAGTTTGTCTTTGCAGTTGTTTTCACCATGTTGGCCGCCCCACATACTGGGACTGCTGGGGGCATCCTGGTGAATTTTGGGTTGACATAGGTGGTACAGCATGCTTAAACAGTCCCTAATGTCCCAGCGTCCGCTCTTCGGATTAAGGAGCCATATATATGCGAGCTAGTGTGACACTTGTCCTCAGATGTGCCGCAGGTTTGGCAAATTACCAGCGTATCTATGCCAGCCAGTATACGCCATGCACAGCGTTTATGCGAAGGGTTGCTAAAATAGAAAAAAAAATCTAGCCATGTTACAGGAACTTAATTATCTCCAGTTTAAAAAATTAGGATTTGTGGAACCCTGCTGGAATTCTTACCTGTTCGGGTAGCGAGCTGGCATAACCATGTGTTTGGCATTAAATCACTCCAGAGACTATTTTGTTGGTCCCTAAAGCTCCAAAAAGTACTATTCTCTTAATTTTCCTTCGCTGCGTATCTAATGACAGAAGAAGCACCAGGCTGCATCTCCATTCTCCTGAGACATCTCTAATAACAGTTGGCTAAGGGCTGGATAACACACAATGCAGATGGACTATGCACATGTACTTGTGCCATCACTGTTTAGCACTTCTTGCAGCGTGGGCTGAGGATCAGTGAGAACCACGTCTGATTTGTTTTTCAACCTGGATGTTAAAACTTAGTCTATGAAGTTTATCTTTTACCTTTTAAGGTTTAACTGAATCCTGTACTTTAGGCAGCCGAACATTTCCAAAGGGTCCCAGGTTTGTTTTAGATCATGACAATGGCCCATCGTGCTGTTATGTATAGATTTACAGATGCACAGTAGTTTTGTTTAATTCTGCCATTTCATCATCTACTACTTTATCCTATACTATGTAATAGGGTCACGGCAGGGCCATCCAGGGAAGAACAATTTGGGCACTAGGAAGAGGACTCACGTGGAGAACATGGAAAAGCCACACAGATCGGGATTCGAAACTGAGTGGTGAACGTGCTAACCACTATACTACCGTGCCCCCTGTTTGGTATCATCCATTCATTATCTTCAGATTAATCCTATCCTAGGGTTCTCCATGTTCATCCAGGGGAAAATAATTAATGCACTGGGCAGATACACCAAGTAGTGGGCACCAATCCTTCGCTAGGCACACACACTCACAATGTAGAGGGGCAATTTAGAGCCGAAAATTCTCCTAGAAACCATGTTTTTGAAATGTGGGTGGACACCAGAGAACCTGGAGACTTATCAACATGGACACAGGAAAAACATGGAAACTCTCAGATTCGAAACTGGATCCCCATTGCTGAGAGGCAAACGTGCTAGCCACTTAGCCACAGTGCTGCCCCCTGTCTGGAATCATAAAATTCCAATGAAATCACCAAATGGTTTTCTGAATATTGTGACATCATGGATCACATGATCATCAGCTATTAAAATGCTGCTACCTAATGACCAGAACCTCTTGGTAAAAACCTGTGTGTTGGTGATACGCATCTCATTGGCGACGCATCAGTCAGCATCCCGTATGAGCTGTTTAACGTCTTCAGCTCCTCTACAGGCGTGGAATGAATCAAAGTTCCACTCCGGCTCACTCCTGAGCTGTAAAAAGCATCTGCTGAACAGTTTGACACCATCATGCTTAAAGAGCAGCTTTGGGTCTTGAGAGTGTTAAATGAATTCCATTGGCCTGAATGAAATGGATGAAAACAGGTTGGAAATAATGGTGGCCACATGGAGTTTGTGTGGATGAATCAGCAGGATGGATGAAGTTCACATCAGCCGGGTTTATGAAGTAATTTTGCTGGTGTCAGATCATGGACAACACGGTGGCTTAGTGCTTAGCCAATTGCACTTTAGTGTTGGGGATCCAGGTTCAAATTCCAATCTGAGTTTCTATGTTCTCTCCATGTCCGCCTGGGTTTCCTCCAGGTTCTTTAGTTTTCCTTCACCGTCCAAAAACAATACATTTTGCCCAGCACCCGAAACCTTTTCATGGGATTGTCATGAATTGGCAAATATCCACCCCTGTGACCTTAGTCAGCTGCTTACAAACATATATGTATGAATATTTGACTACTTTTGTATATATTAAATTCTTTTTTTTTCCTGGCACAACTTTTGTCTTTAATATACTGTAAGTTTTTTTAAATTGGATGGTACCTTTCAGAACCATTAAGATGGTTTCATAACAGAAGTAACAGATCACATGCACGTTAAGAGGGAACAGAGACTTGAGTGCCTTCCTGGGCAGGAAAAGTTAAATGTGGTGATGAGGGCCCCATGAATATTTTAAGTGTGAATGCTTTGGCGGGTCTGGCTGGGAAACGTCCTGTTGTGGCCGAGTGCATTCTCGGAGTGGGCTGGTCCGAACGCAGTCAGAAAGGATGGTTAAGGACTTCAAGTCCAGCTGAGATAATGGAATTACCATGTTCTCCCAAGGAGATGCTCCTGGCAGGAGTTAATTCTGATAATAGCAGGCGGATCCGACGGGGGAGGCGCAGCAGGAGGGCGGAAACGAGAGGCAAGAGGCAAGAGCAAGCGGCCAGTTGTGAGATGTATAATGAATGAACCTGGGCTTGGGGCTTGGAGCTTATAATTGCTCTCAGAGCTGCTAATGTGCTGTCCTAAAAAGGGCATAGCCCTCTGCGCCAGGATCCAAGCTGCCCTGCTGTGGAATAACTTGAGCGATCTGGCTGATGGGGGACGTAGGGGGAGTGTGGTGGTTGGAGGGGGGTGTTCAGAGTGTGAAAAATGTATCTTAAGCCATTTTTTCTTCATGACAGGTCATTTTGGGTTAATTTATACAAGGTTAAAGAATTTTAGCTGCTGCTTTAAGAGTTCCTGCGGACATTTTCTCAGGAGTCCTGAGTCCTCGTCCTGAATGATTGACGTCAAACCCATGATTTTCATTCACCAGCTACAGAGTTTGAAACTGTTTCTACACACAAAAACATAAATTTATTCATTCATTATCTTCCCCTTATTACTTTATGAGGGTTGTGGGTGGTTCCCCATGCCCATCCATGCGAGAATGTCTCAGGCTCTGGGCAGATACTCCCAGAACAGGGCGCCAATCCATTGCTGGTCACACACCCACTTACTCAAACATCCATAAACACACACTATACAGGGCAATTTAGAGCATTCAATTTACCTGGAATCCATGTTTTTGGACTGTGGGTGGAAACAGGAGAACCCGGAAAAACTCCTTGTTAAGTTGGTTTTCAAGGAGGAAATCATGGGAAGACCATGGGGGAGTTATCCACCTTCAGTGGTGGGGGCAGCATTAACAGTGCAGGACACTCATATCCAGAGTATCCATTTTCAAAATTAGAAAAACTATATCAGGTCTGTAGGCGGCACGGTGGCTTAGTGGTTAGCACATTCGCCTCTCAGTGCTGGGGATTCCCGGTTCAAATCCCTATCTGGGT
>JAOUQT010046290.1:0-10943 GCA_025769995.1 Xyliphius kryptos
GGTAGTTGTACGTTCGCGTGTCTCTTTGTTCTGTGTGTCTGCGCGTTTCGCGACACTCAATAAAACATCCCTTCATCACCCTCGCCTGGCAACCTGCTCCTTCCAGCCTCGCCGCTGCGGGCTCCTTTTTGGCTCTGACTCGCCGAGCGTCACAATTATATATTAAATAAAGAATAACAGCTATAAAACAATATCTTTTTTTGTGAAATACAGTACAGGTCAAAACTTTGAACACACCTTCTCATTCAATACGTTTTCTGTATTTACACGACTATTTACATTGTAGATTCCCACTGAAGTCATCAAAACTATGAATGAACACTGTTGTACTTGCACACTGTTGGCATTGTAATTAATTAATTATACTAATTGACCCTTATAGGCACACCATTTCAGGTGACTACCTCTTGAAACTCATTGAGAGAATGCCAACAGTGTGCAAAGCAGTAATCAGAGCAAGGGGGGACTATTTTGAAGAAACTAGAATATAAAACATGTTTTTAGTTATTTCACCATTTTTGTTCAGTACATAACTTCTCATGTGCTCATTCATAGTTTTGATGCCTTCAGTGAGAATCTCATAAAAAATGCATTGGGCCTGTACTATATATCCCTAAAGCATTTTGTATTGCTGTTGGTTTTTGTATCTGATATTGTTTTAAAGTGTTATAATTATATTGCAATTATGTGCAAATTTATTTTCCAAGATAATCCAGAAGCCAAATCATGAAACTAAAGTGAACTGAGTGAGTAAAATGGAACACTGATTAAGTAGGTTATACCAAAAAGCCATTTTGAGGATTTTGAGTATGTATGTCTGGGTTTGGATGCTCTGTGCAGGTGACAGTCTTCCATGCTTTATTTATCTTTCATTTGACATAACTACACTACAGCTGCTAAATAGCAATGTCTCTAAATCAATAAATTAGTTTTTACATAATTTTCCCTTACACTGTGTCATTTCAGTTTAAATTGTCTGGTTTCTCAAAATTGCATACTTGTAATGTAATGGTTGTTGAGGCATCATGACGAGCAGCACTCCAGACTGCAAACAAAATTGTCAGCATTTGTATGATTTGTGTGTGATGACCAAATTCAGTCGGTCTCTCCCTACATTCCTAACTTATTACACTCCTCTTACACCTATCCAAACTGTTTTTTAATTACTTGGCACAGCTTTATCAGTTCTCCTGTATTTTATACACACAAATTAAAATGAAGTAGGGGAGTTAGTTGAGTTAAGGAGCCAATATCTTTACAAGCAGAAAATGTTAAACATTCTTACTTGGTTTAGAATTGTCTCTTGCTTGCCTTTTATGTAGTACTGTATCAGGTTTGAAGCCAAAAAAAATGTGTTTTCATTTTTATGTATCCATGCAATTGTTTTATTTGTTCATAAACAGGAAGTGAAATTTGTAGACTTAAAATTCTTTACATAGCCCTGCTTGCAAGACAGCTTATAAATATAGCAGTGGTAGCTTAGTGGTCAAAGTGCTGGACTATATTTGTTGTTATAGACCACAACGCTGTCAGTCTGGTACTGGTGGGGCCTTGTGCTTTGACCTATACCCCAGACAACCTGACTTGTACACTCACTGGCCACTTCGGAATGTTGATTAAATGATGTAACGAGGGGTGGGTACATATAAGGATCGCAGAAAAGATTTCTTACCAACAGGAACTGGCTTTACTACACAGTATTTAAAATCACATAAACTACAGGTACCAGCACAATGTAGCTTGTTAAATGTCCCACTCCTGTTGGTCCATGCATTTTTCTACCTGCGGCATGTGATGATACAGATTCTAAAGAAGCACACACTTCACAGAGCCACGTCAGGGGCACCATCACCCGCAACGAACAACACTCTTGGCTCCAACTTTCCTCCCCCAGGATCACAGTACTACCATCGCAACTGGATTAGTCAGTTACATTTTATTAAAAAGATCAAATCATTTTTTAAAGTGATCTACTAGCCTGCTGTGTGTACACACAGATTAGGCCATCCATATTTAACTCATCCATGCAGTGAAACACAAATATACGCACACACTGAGTGAAGTGAGCATTCGTACCCAGACAGTGTTGGGCAGCCTTCTACACGGCACCTTGGGCGCAATAGGGTTTAGGTGTCTTGCTCAAGAGCATTTCAGCCTAAGGACTTGGTGGGACAGGGAATCAAACCTGGGAACTTCAGGTCACAAGGCTGCTCATGTAACATAAAATGGATTATTAATTTATCTAATATACAGTACCAGGTAATGCTTTTACTTAATGTTAACCCAATGTATGCATGCAGCACACAAATAATTGTTGCACTTGCAACAATGAGCAACACCAGCAATTTAGAATTCCCAATTTTAAATTTGAATGAAAGTTTTTTAGAAAACTTTGAACAAAATAAATATTTGTAAACCCCCACTATGCTTTGCTGAATACTATTAAACATTTGTCTTTACTTTTAAAGCAAGTATAAAGTACAAACACTGTAAAGCAGTTTCTATGTCTTTAATTAAATGCATACAGAAATTAAAGTGTTACAGATTTTATATTCAACGTGGTCTTACTTACTAGACAAATTTGTATAATGCTTGCACAAAGTAGAAAGTCATACCACATAATATTCAGAAGATATCAGGCAATAATCCATCTAATCCCTAAATCTAGTTGCTCAGCACAGACCTAGTCTGGTTTCACATCCTATTTTGGTGGATGAATGACCTAAATCGGCCAGGGACATGAACAACCAAAGCGCACTTTGTAGTCCAAACAGAGTTGTCCATTGTTCTGCTGTGAATTAACACAGGCAAACCCAACAGCTGTATTATACCTGTAGGAATAAAAATAATAATAAAAAACATATTATGACAGGGGTAACATATAATGAACAGTCTTTTGCAAATGTTTGTGCACTCATGCCCTTTCATATTTGTGCTTCCATTGAACTACAACACTACAAGCTGGTCTTGTTCTAAAACTTTAAAATGTCCAGAAACTATCTGCTCTGCAGCTAACATTTAGTCATTTTTTAACTGTGTTACTGTATTAGCATCCAGCAATAGTCAATTTCACCATCTAGTTATCAAGTAATTAAGAATTAACACAAGTTACAGTAAAGACCTAAATAAATACAATTTATTAGAAAAAAAAAAAAGCCATTCTAAATTATACTCACGCTTGAAATACTTGTCCAGTGCTTCCAGCAGAGATCCCAGTAAGAGTCACAGCCTCAATGGAAAGAGGTTTGGAGCAGATCTTGTTTGGATATTTCATTCTCAAATCACTTAGAGTTTCATAATCTCCATTACCCCCGGGGTTGTCCCGGTCAAACCACTGAGTGAAACAGACTACAAAACAAGAGAGCAAGGTCTTCAGATAAACATTTAATTACATGTTTTCTTAGAATGCTAAAATTAAACAGATCTGCTTAAAGTGAGGTTGCAACATTAAACAGCAATGCTTCATTGCAGCAATGGTCACGGGGGGGGGTTGGGACATCTCGGGGGCTGGGCAGGGCAGATACACCCAGGACAGGGCACCAATCCATCACTGGGTACACACTCACCCACACAGTCACACACACGGCAATTTAGAGCATCCAATTTACATTCATGTTTTTGGACTATGGGAGGAATCCGGAGAACCCGGAGGAAACCCACGCAGACACGGGGAGAACATGGAAACTCCACCCAGATTGGGATTCAAACCGGGAACCCCCAGCGCTGAGAGGCAAATGTGCTAACCACTAAGCCGCCCCTGTACCACCATATTATTAATATTCATTTATTCATTCATTTATTATCTTCCACTTAATCCTTGACTAGGATTGCGGGGGGGGTTCCCCATGCCCATCCAGGGGAGAATGTCTGGGCAGATACACCCAGGACAGGGTGCCAATCTATCGCTGGGCCACACTCTCACTCACTTACTCACACACACAGACTATAGGGGCAGTTTAGAGCAGCCAATTTAACTTGAATGTTTTTGGACTGTGGGAGGAAACCAGAGAACCCGGAGGAAACCCACGTGGACATGGGGAGCACATGGAAGCTCCGTCCAGATTGAGATTCGAAACGGGAATCCCCAGCGCTGAGAAACGAATGTGCTAACCACTACACCACAGTGGCGCATTGTATGATTGATTTATTATTATATACTATTTTTAATGGTTGAATCTAATTAACATTTGTTGACGCCCCACTTTTTGGCATGTTTTCTTGCTCATTTTGATTTCTTGATTTCTCAGCTCGTATTTCTTATGCCATCTTATAACATAGTGCTTTTGTCCCTCACACAGGATCACTGCATGTGTCTCTCTTCGCTGCTTAAATACAGCCCTCACACTCTACACCGCATAAAAAACCTAATCCTGGGAAAGCAGGCCTACATGGTCTGTGGTGTCCCCCATGCTGACGATCTGGCTGTGGCTGATGAGTTAGGAGTGCCGGTTCTGGGCCCAGAGCCCGCTGTGGCTCAACTCTATGGCACCAAGTCTGGAGCCAGGCGGATTTTTAGCAGTGCTGGAGTCCAAATGCCCCCAGGATGGGCTGACATATATACACTGCAGCAGGTTAGTGTTATTGGATAAATTTGGCTTGTATTTGAGGTTCCAAATCCACTAGGCTTTTTAGAAATATAGTATATAGGACAAAGATGAATAAATAAACCATTTTAAATAGGACACAACAGGATATTGCAAATCACATACAGTATGTTAGCATGTTGGCACACGTTAGCATATGTTTGCATATGTAGGTTTATGTCCAAAATAGTTGAATCCCTCATTAGAGACCCTGGTTATTTTAAATGTGGGAGGAAAACAGAGAACACGGAGGATACCGACGCAGACACGGGGAGAACATGCAAACTCCACCCAGATAGGGATTTGAACCAGGAATCCCCAGCGCTGAGAGGCGAACGTGCGAACCACTAAGCCACCATGCCGCCCAGATTCCAGCAGTTCTAAGATATTTTACTATAACTACATCTTCATTATTCTTTCTAATCTTATTATCTTTAGCTTAGTCCATTAATAGGGTCAGGGGAGGCTGTTACACCCAGCACAGAGTACCCAGTTATTGCTGGGCATAATTACTTACACAGACACACAATACAGGCACAAGTAAGAGCAGACAATTTACTTTGAATCCATGTTTTTGGACTGTGGGAGGAAACTGGAGAACCCAGTGAAAACCCATGCGGAAAACATGGAAACTCCACAAAGATTGGGATACGAACTCATAACTTTAGTGCTGCGAGGCGAACATGCTAAAAGCTAAACCACTGTGCCGCCCAATAATAATAATCAATATTATTCTTATTATAATTAATAATATTTAACCCCTTGGCCAGTTAAAGAGGATGACTGCCTTCTGGACTTTAATTCTCTTAAAGTTTAAAACAGCAGCAGTATTAAAAGTATAGTGATGCAAACAAAAGCAATAACTCACACATAAGTGCTAATATAAACACACATATCTATAATGCAGGCTCGAAACATCTGGCAACAGCTGCAATCATTTAAAGATTCAAAATTACAAAAAGTTCATCAAGTAATTCCATGACGCAGGAGGGTTCTCATTGTGGAACACTGTTGTTAGAAATTCTAACAATTATAATCACTATGGTTCAGATCAAACGCTGTTATAATAATAACCCAGGTAAATTATATCAAATGATCCAGAACAGCATCAGTGAAAAATGATGTGCAGCTCTGATTATTTTACACACACTGAGAACCTCAGAGAAACCAAGACCCAAATCTCTAGAGAAATTATAACAGCTAAAATTAAAGACTTGCCACAAATTTCTATAGTAAAATATTAGAACTATTTTACATGGATCACTGTGAGATTGTTCGTTGACTTGCTTACAAACATTCCTAAATTGCTCCCATATACTGTATTCATGTAACATCGGCCATGACTAGATCCATCTCGAACAGTACACCAATCAAACCACACACTCACCGACGGTTAATGTGGGTCCTGATCATCGAAGGACATAAGTCCACATAAGTGGACTAACAATGTATGTAGAGAAACAGATGGACTACAGTCTGTATCTGTAGAACTACACAGTCCATCTATATGATCAGTGGATCGTAACACATACAGTGAGAGAACAGAACTTAGGTGGTGTAGCAGAGATCAGAGGTCAGTATTTTTCAGCTTTTCCGCTGCTTGACCTAAAACATGAACTAATTAAAATCACGTTTTAGATGCACAATCATTCTGCTTAATTAGAATGTCACATCAGGCACATCTGTTATTGCTGCTTCTTGTACTTTTTTAACTGACAACACTGTGTGACTTTACTTATTTATTTTATGAAATATTTAACTTATGGCAATAACTATAGTCTCATCTTATTATCTTTCGCTTAATCCTCTTTAAGTGACTTAGATCACATAGGGTTCCCCATGCCCATCCAGGGGAGAACATCTGCTGGGCACACACTTACACAGACACACATACACTATATGGAGGCAGTTTGGATGGGATAATTTAGAGCAGCACATTTACTTCGAATTCTGTTTTTAAACTGTTGAGGGAAACCAGAGATCATGGAGAAAACCCACATGGACATGGGGAGAACATGGAAACTTCACCCGGATTGGAATTCGGGCCTGGATTCTCTAACCACTATGCTACCATTGTGCTGGGGATCCAGATCCATGGTGATTTGGCTGCTCTACTCTCACCCAAAATTCTAAATGGCCTCTATGTGTGTAAGTAAGTGTGCCCAGCTATGGATTGGCGCCCTCTTCTGGGTATATCTGCTCTGTGCCTGAAATGTTCTACCCTGGCTGGTGCATGGGAAACCCCTCCCATGACCCTAGTACATAATGTAGGATTAAGCGCAAAATAATGAGATAAGTTCAATGAAAAAAAGTTCAATCTACAAATAAAACAAAGAAAAAAAATATTTCTTAAATTCATTCATTCATTATCTTCCGCTTATTCCTTTATGAGGGTCGCGGGGGGGTTCCCCATGCCCATTTAGGGGAGAACGTCTCAAGCGCTGGGCAGATACACCCAAGACAGGGCGCCAATCCATCGCTGGGTATACACTCACTCACACAGTCACACACACATACACACACTATACAGGGCAGAACATTCAATTTACCTTCATGTTTTTGGAATGTGGGAGGAAACCGGAGAACCCGGAGGAAACCCATGCAGACACAGGGAGAACATGTAAACTCCACCCAGATTGGGATTCGAACCAGGAAAATGTTCTAACCACTAAGCCACCGTATCGCCCGCCAATCATTTAGATTATGTGAATTGAGAATCCACTAAAGCTATTTATTTAATGCAATTTTGACTGTTTCTACTCAACTTTTTTTAAAATGCTAATTTATTTATCATTGTATAACACTTTAATTCTTTACCTGAAGTTCATGCAGACAAAAAATATTGTATTTTTTCAACTTTTCACTCAAATTACATCAGTAAAAAAGATTTTTCTATGCAAAGTCAATAGCAATTATATAAAAAAATAATTAAGGGGTTAAAAAATAAGATGGACAATTTTTAAAAAATTATATTCAGAACCACAGCATTTTACACAAATAATTTCACTGTGAACAAGAACTGGGCTCCAACACACCGACCCAAACACATACTGGGGCCAGATCCATGTACTGTTATTGAATTCCGTTTCTTTTAGTCTCTAAATTGTACTATAAAATGTGGGATTTTTCTACACAGCTGTTGTTTGTGAACATTCGGCATACAAACGCACACTTTGAGACCCTAAAATTCCCAAACAGTCAAAACACAAAGCACACCCAGCCCCAATGCACCGTTCAGACAATGGTAATGAACACAGCTGCAGAAATAGTGAGACCATCTAAAATGCTTTGGTTTGATGTATTTCCATTTTAACTAAAGATGACCTGAACCTTCACACTAACTGTGATCTCTGACCCTCAAATGTTAAAGCGAACAACTAACCAGGTTGATTAAACAAGTAGGCATTGATGTGCGCAAATGTGAACATTTAGGATATTAATATAAATTTCTGTTTAACTCCAGATGTCATTATTTTAATTGATGCCTAAATTACTTAAAAGTGTGATTATCCAATCAAAGGTTTGTTAAACCACAGGTGTAGCTTTGAACCAACATCAAAGTCAGGGTGAACCCTATAAGTGAACAACAGTTCTTTTGATGTGTGTGTGTGTGTGTGTGTGTGTGTGTGTGTGTGTGTGTGTGTGTGTGTGTGTGTGTGTGTGTCAGTGGGGAGAGTGGTGCAGGTAAGACCGAGAGCACGAAGGTGATCCTGCGTTTCTTGTCAGTTATGAGTCAACAAAGTCTAGAACTTTCTGCCAGAGACACATCATCTCACGTGGAAGAGGCCCTGCTGGAGAGCAGGTACAAACACACACACACACACACACACGTGTTGTCTGTCAGACAGCACCACACAAATCCAAGCCATATAACATTTATAAATGTCTATAATGTCTTTATAACACACTAACACACAAGGCATCTCTGGCCCATTTAACAGTGACGTCACTAGACACTAATAACAGGATGTAGCACATAGTTAGTATCACATGGGAAAAGTAAGGGGGAGTAACAGTCACCCTCCTTCAATTATGTTTTTTTAACAACAATCACGTGCCATAAAAAAAAATCACTACACTTACTTTTTTACTTTGACACAACTAAATAAATTACAGATAAACATTTATTTTTATGAAACATTCCTGTAAAAACTGAATAATTTTAAGGTTTTTTTGTGGGTTAAAATTAAGGAATCATTTAGTTTTGAAAACTATATAAAAAATGACAAAGAGGACAATTATTACTTTTTTTGCTGCTCTGCTCTTCCTTAAACTTCTATAATTACTTTGAGGCATGGATTTCAGTGTTCATATACTGTTTTAAGTTTTAAGACACCTTTCTAAAGGTACCAAAAATCATTTAAACATTTTTCTGCGACGTAAATTTTTAAAGATTTAAAAATAATGGCATGCTGGACCCAACCACAAAATACAAATAAAAGATTAACCAATTTTTCATAATTAAAAAAGAAAAACATAATTGAAGCAATAAAAATATCTCAGGGCACGAGCTCATTCTACAAGCCACAAAAAGCACTTGCCATTACCTCAGATGTACATATAAATCCTACAAACCAAAAACAAGTTTTTAACCTGGCATGATACTCTTACTATTGTGCAAGCACGATGGAATCAGACATCATTCTAGCTATTTCCTTCTAATACTTACACACTTGCACTGTGTTCTCTCATTTGTAAGTCGCTTTGGATAAAAGCATCTGCTAAATGACCAAATGACTAAATGTAAATGTAAGTAGGCTTGTGGTTAGGAACCAGCTTTTGCGATCTGAACGTCCCCAGTTCGATTCCCAGTCCCACTGAGTAGTGCTGTAAACTGAGCTGTCCACCATGCCGGGCACCTAATGTGCTCACTTTACTAGTGTGTATATATGTGGATGTTTCACTGCACGGACAAGTTAAATGTGAAGAAGAAATTTCTTTGTGTGTAAGCAAAGTAGGCAAAATAAATCACTTTTATTTATCACTTTACATTTACCTCAGAAGGTGTGCGCACCATACAGAAAACGCAAAAGGAAAAAGTGTGCCTTTTTCACACTTCTCTTTTCACAAGTTCTCCTCTCGAAGCTGTCGTCCTAACAGATGCAACGTATGCACAATGTCCCAGTATCAAACTAAAGCACGTCAAACTTATTTAATTGGCCTCAGATGCATCTGCAGGTGTATGAATCACATATCTACCTGGACCATTAATTGCAGCGCAGACCGCTAAGCATTAACTACGTGGCTAGAGGTAAAAAACGCCTTTAACCACAAATACCATGTTGCAAACATATATTTTCTGTCTTGATAATTTCATGCCTTTTATCTAATCATTCGTTTGGTTTTTCTTTTACATTAAGTTTATTTTTGCACCAAATTTCTGACACATCAACAAAAAATGTTATGCCACTTCTAGTGTGGCTTTCCGTAGGTCTTTTGTTGGTCTGTCAGTCTAGCAGCTTTTCTGCAAGCACTTCTTTTTAACTACATGTTAATTTGCATTTTCAGACATGGGCCTGTATTTGTTTTAGAAATGCAAATTAAAACAATAATTTCATATATATTTCCTCAACTCAAACTGAAAAATAACATCACAGTGATTATCATAATTACATTTATGTTTAAGATATGTTTTTCAAAGCTAAAAGAGTTAACTGTTATCCAAAAATAGTTTCTGACCAGGATTGTAATTTTATTTATTTACCCAGTAAGTTAGTTACCCAGTGATAAGAGCAGCACTGAGTTGCTTTGGACATAACACCATGTTTGTTAAAACCACAAACACCACATACCAACTGTAAAACATGGATGTGGTGGGGGTTGGGGATTGAAGTCGTCTCTGCTTTTTTTTAAAAATATTTTAAGCAATACACTTTAAAAAAAAATGAAGGGAACACTAAAATATCACATCCTTGATCTCAAATAATAAAATATTTTAGTTAAAAATCTTTATTTAGTAGGTAGTGGAATGTATTGAGAACAAAATAACATAACAATAATCAATATATAAATCAAATTATTATCCCATGGAGGTCTGGATTTGGAATCATACTCAAAATCAAAGAAGGTTTGCTGTGTCTGTCAGCACAGCGTCCAGAGCATGGAGCAGATACCAGGAGACAGGCCAGTACACCAGATTCAAATGATTAAAAATAAAAAAATCAAATGACAGGCTGATTCAACTTTAGTGGAAATTTCTTAAGATGAGTTCAATTGAGGCTCAGTAGTGTGTGTGACCACCTCCACGTGCCTGTATGCCCTCCCTACAACACCAGGGCATGTGCCTGATGAGGCAGCGGATGTTCTCTCCTACGGCCCCCTCCATGTCTCCTGGTGTACTGGCCTGTCTCCTGGTATCTG
>JAOUQT010046334.1:0-10942 GCA_025769995.1 Xyliphius kryptos
ATATATATATATATATAATCAGTACATTTAATTAAATCGGTTCAAATGCTAACTAATTGATATATTTACACAGTACATAAATATACATGAATAGAATTTTTATTTATATCATTTCCATGTTCTTATGACCTAAAAGCCAATCAAAAGTATATTTGTTTAAATTATTCTATTGCACAGCCATTTAGCATATCAATAATGTTTTTGCTTAAAAAAACAAAGAAAATATTTGAAAAGTGGGAAGATCTCTGATCTGTTGTGGGAAGCTGCCTGTTTCAATTGGACAAAACTTTTTCTCACTGATCATTCACAACAGAATTGTACAAGACCTCAGTAAACAGTGGAGAAAACTTTAAAATACATTAAATTAAAAAAAAAGTAAATAATGTATTTACGGTTTATGGCAGGGCTGCATCAGAGACTCTTGTTGCTGTTAATTGAAAGTGATCCATGCCAAGATGACCGTGAGCAGGTGGAGGGTCTCTGGGTACTGCTTCTTTATTCCTTGGAAAATTTCCAGCAAGAACTAAAGAGAGTCACTGCACTTCAGGAGCTTTTCCCCCTCACAAAATACAGGGCCTTGGTCAATACTGGTGCGAGTGGAGGAGGAACCGAGGTGGCAGGTCATGTTGCTACGGTGCAAAGCCCTTGGTTGATGTCAGAAGGTGAAAGCAAGCCTGATCTGAAGGTTCATTTACAGGTGTTAGACACTATGCTGCAAGAAATGACACAGAAAGTTAACATTCCACTGTGGTCAGTAGAACCAAAGCAGAAAGCCTGGGCTGAGCGTGGATTAGATGATGATGACGAGCCCTTGGAGGGGATTATGGAAGTTGAGGTGATATCTCAGGATGGAGCAAGTTGTTGCAGTCATACCAACTGCAAACTAGGGTAAAATTTTCAGTGTAACTACTTACAAATTATAAAGAAATAGAGCTATAAATAATATTAACTCACTAATGTTTTTACCAGAGTAGTACGGTCTAATGTGAAACAGTGATTGACAACGCAGAACAACCATTTTAGGGCATGGTGCTACATTTTAAACAGGAAACATCGCCATCTGGTGACTCATTACTGTAAAACGAAGATTTTTACTTTTATTTCAAGAATGCCAGTTTCCCAATTTTAGATAAATAACAATAAAAAATAAAAATAAAAAGATACTGGTACTAGGTTTCTTTTCCAAACAGGTGGACTGGGTCCCATATGTGTGAAGATATCCTGTTCTCCATGTGTCAGCATAAACCGCTTACTTGAGCTTCAATTATGTTATACAAACTTAAAAGCATACTAGTTATTAAATGTGCCCTGTAATGTTCTGTACAAATTCTTGTCCTATCACTAAATAGACCCTTTCCAATAATTAGAATATCATGGGAAAGTTGCTTATTTCCATAATTCCAATAAAAAAAGTTTTCACAGATTTTAGATTCAGGGCTCACAATTTAAATGATTTTAAGTATTTGTTTTTTGTTTGTTTTTTTTTTACTTAATTTGTACTTTTCATCCTATTAAACCCACAAAAAATGAAATAAAAAAATGAATACTGTGGAGAAATCAGCCCAGTTTTAAACTGAGTGTAAACACTAATCATCTTCTAAACAGTAAACCTGGTCCCTGTCCATGCTGCCAGAAGAACCAAAAACTGGTTTGATGCCCACCACAGTACTTGACTGGCCAGCCAATTCGCCAGAACTAAACCCAATTGAGAATCTATGGCGTAAACTCAAGAGGAAAAGGAGGGGCACTCAACAACAAAGAAGAGCTGGCATCAAGCAACAAGAAAATCTGGGCTTCCATGACTCCAGGCATTGGAAAATCAGGTTTGGTGCTTCTGGCAGCATGGGCAGAAGCCAGGTCGTGATGGAAGATGAAATCTGCATTTTCATACAGATCCTCAGCTGAAGGAATCATGAAATACATTTAGTAGGATTTTGTTCCTCTCCTCTACTGTTTAGCAGATGATTAGTGTGTCAGACTCAGTTTAAAACATTCATGCCCTGCAAAATTTTAGCTGATTTTTTCACAGTATTCTATTTTTATTATACCTGTTTTCGTGGGTTTTATGAGCTGTAAGCCCAAATTATGTAAAAAAAAAAACAAATAAATACTTGAAATCATTTAAATTAGGGGCCCTTAATCTATAATCCGTGAAAGTTTAACTATAAAACAAAATAATGGAAATTAACCAACTTTTCTATGATATTCAAATTTTTTGGAAAGAGTCTGTATAAGCACTGAGATTGAAGTTTTGACACGACAAAACTTATTACTACTTGAAAAAACCTGATGAATTTAAAAAAGAAATTACCTTTTAACTAACTGCATTGCGATCGCTAATTAATAAAGGCATTAAAAATCAAGAACAACAGAAAGACATTTTATTGAGATACATTTAATAAACATTCAAATACTGTACAGGAGACACAGGACTGTATTTATAAGCAAGATAAGATCACACAGTAGAGGTGAGGAAAAGTTTTACTCTTGAGCTCAGTTCTGGTAGTTACTGTGCAAATATGCTTTAAAGGCTGAAAAAAAAAAAAAAAATTAGAAATAAGTGCTAATTCTAATTATACAACACAAACAGCATTTTTAGAAAATCCAGAACACTGAAATCTGTTATTTGTTAATTTGTCTGTTAAAGGTTTAAGTCAAATATACATTTTGGATTTTAGTCATCATTATAGAAAGTGTTTTAAATTTATAAGTAAGTGGATTTATTCATCAAACAAAAAACTAACATGCACAATAAAAGCTTTTGTTTTAAACATTTTTTAGAAATTTCTGTACATTATTACAGGTTTACCTTTTTGGTCTTCCCAAAGCTCCGCAGCTGTAGAATTCATAGGGCTATCATTGTTGGGTTCTAAACAAGTATATAAAAAAAAACAATATTAAATAAGAAGACAGTGAGTTATTAAAACAAAGTATGTAAACGTCCCACTAGCCTTTTTAAACCATTGCTACAAGTTTGGAGGCATGTTACAGTCTTAAATGATTTTGAAAAGATCTCAAACAGCATATAAACAGCACTATAAACTTTTCTTTATTTATTGCAGTAGTCTGATAGAGAACAACAGATATGTCAAGGTTGTGATTGACCAATATTCCAGCTTTACTGGCTAATTAAAGAAATGCACAATCTTATGATGCATGTGTGACAGAAGCATTAGTAAAGAAACAGCACATGACCAAGACATTGAGGGGCAGAATATCCACATACTTTAATGATATAACGCATATTTGAAAAACTTTACCTCCAAGTAAACTCTGAATCGACAGCAGAATGGACCGAACATCATAAAGGGCTGACCACTTGTCTTTTAAAATGTCCAAGCAAATAAACCCATTTTCATCAACATTTGGGTGAAAGCAGGCCGTGATGAATTTTACTCTTGGTGCATTGTATGGGTATCCGCTTGGAAATTCCAATGAGAGCTTATATCTCAAGCCTTCATACACCTTATTAAGAAGGAACACAATGATATATAAAAAGTCTGCATTTGTACACATACCCCAAACACACAAAAGCACACAATACACATTAAGAGTTAATGAGACAGCTTAACAGTCAGATTGTAATGCTTAGACCAGACATGTCCAAAGTTTGACCCACGAATCGATTCCACACAGTCTTATAACGTTTTATGCATTCAAAGCTCTGTCCGAATAAAAAAAAAAATACATGTAATTTCGCATATTTCCACACGATGGCAGCACCATTCTTATACAATGCCTTTGAGAATCTGACTTTACCGTGTGATAAAAGCACCAGTGAATACATAAAAAAAAAAACTACTGATTGATTGTTTTTAAAGTTGACCACAACATGAACGTGACAGAGGAGCTGCTTGACCTAAAATTGAATTGTCTCAAATTTATGGTATTCTTATGTTTGTTATCTCCCAGATATGAAAAAATTGGGGTTTTTCTTTGGTTTTGTTTTTTTAAGAAATGTTTACACCAGAGTGGCTTATATTCGGTTAACTGCCATTTGAAAAATGAAGGTAAAGGTGACAATAAAAATAGTTTTATATCAGTGTGTACTTTTATATTACTTTTGTGGTAAAAATAAATAACTACTGGCCCCTGGGCATTTTTACTTTATCATATCTTGCCCTCTTCGAAAAAACACCCCTGACTTGGATAGTTAAACTTACTGTCCCTTGGGCACCATCGATTGTCCCAACCCATTTGAAGAGATTGTCCGATTCTGGAAATGCCGAGATTCCCTTATCACCGGACATCTGAAATACAAAATTTGATCAGATTTTATTGACATTGGTTACAATTCAGAAACTGGTCAAATGAACGGGTGATATACAGTGAACCTACCATGAGTGTCATTAACTCTTGCTGCAGTCTGAAACAATAAAGCAAAGTAAGTTTTTAATATAAAAAACAGAACATATGTAATTTCTAAAAAAAAAAAAACCAAAGAAAATGAATATGATCAAAACCAACTCCCATTTAGATAAGAGAGAGAGAAAAGTAAATTTCTGGTCTGATTCTTCTCATACCCGTTTTCTGAGAAACAATGTGATGACTCTCACCTTTTTGTAACAGAGCCCTTTGACACATTTCCTGCTGTTTCGTTGCCTTTTAAGGCAGCTGTAGAAGAGGCAGCTGCAGGATCCAAATTCTGAGAGGCCATTGCTCACTATCTGAAAATGAGATAAAAAAGTACTTTTGTTAATTAACGATTGAGGGGGAAAAAAGTAGTATCAAATCAGTTGGACAAGGAAAAATGACAGCAGCCAAAAGTGGACTTTTACTCATAGTTTACTTTAATTCTATGAGAAGAAAATGGATTAGAAGCACACAGTAATTTTCAGATTCTCGGCTAGCATACTGTTTTATGGCAAAAAACTACAACTGGTTGCTGGGTGACAAAGTAAACAATAATAGAGGCTCGAAATGGAGTAAAAGCTCCATTGTCTGTAATTAGTATCTGTTTCAGGAGCTGGAAAACATAGTGAAAGTGTCCCTTTATAATTAAATCCTATTAGTACTGTTAATTGTACTTACACTTAAGAAAATACTCCAGTTATTAAAGTAAGAATAGTTGTTACAGTCAAAAACGTACTACAAAATTACACTTACCTGAAAATACACTGACATTTGTAACTTTAAATTTATAAGTTTGAATTTAGAGGACCTGTAAACATATTTATCTGATACCAAACCTGTGTTTATTTTGTTTGCATGGAGAGGTGAAAAGGTAAGAGGCAAATTATTACTATTGGGAGTTTATTAAAAAGAAAAATTTTAAAAGAAGCATCTTGGCATCACTAGAATACTACAATCAGAAGGTACAACTACTACTATTAATAATAAGCACATATGTAATATTCTGCAGTCAATTTCTAAAAAGGTTTTAAAAAAATATCTAAGTATTTAAAACAGTAAAGCGATATTATACACTGCTCAGAAAAATAAAGGGAAGACTAAAATAAAACCTCCTAGATCTCAATAAATAAAATGTTAGTTGAAAATCTTTACTTAGTAGATAGTAGAATGCGTTGAGAACTAAATAAAATCACATTCATCAAAATGTAAATCCAAATTATTACCCCATGGAGGTCTGGATTTGGAATCACACTCAAAATCAAAGTGGAAAATCGTGGATCAGAAAATCATTTTTAAGTGGAAATTTCTCAAGACAAGTTAAAATGAGGCTCAGTAGAATATGTGGCCTCCACGTGCCTGTATGACCTCCCTACAACACCTGGGCATGCTCCTGATGAGGCAGCGGATGTTCCCTCCTACTGCCTTCATGTCTCCTGGTGTACTGGCTTGTCTCGTGGTATCTGCTCTATGCTCTGGACACTGTGCTGACAAAGCAAACCTTCTTGCCATAGCTCGCATTGATGCGAATAATAATAAGTAAGCTGCACTACCTGAGCAACTTCTGAGGGTTGTAGACACCACCACATACTGCCTCTATGGTGAGAGAACTGACCAAATGCAAAAGTGACCAAAACATCAGACAGAAAGTATGAGAACAAAGAAAATATCTCTGGTCACACCTTGCAAAACCACTCCTTTTTAGGGGTTGTTTTGCTAAGTCCCACGCATTTCTACCTGTTGTCTGTTCCATTTGCACAACAGCAAGTGAAATTGATTCACAATCAGTGTTGCTTCCTAACTGGAACAGGTTGATTTCACAGACATGTGGTTGGTTACCTTGGAGTTACAGTGTATTGTTTAAGTGTTCCCTTTATTTTTTTTGAGCAGTGTATATTATAGACCCTATTACTCTGAAACATATAGCAATAAAAAGAAATATTTTACATATTAATTGTATTTATTATTATACTCAAGTTATGTTATTACACATTGAGTGAGGAGTTATACAGTTCTATAGCCAGAGGTAATGTCCTCCTGTGCCACATTTAGATAGAATGAGGGACAACTGATAAAGGAGAAAGCTGATCAAACAACTGCATTATAATTTCAAATTGTACAAATGTAATATTTGTAAATATTCTGTTTCAAAACAAGGCTACACGAGAAGTCTCCATGTTGACCAGTGGGTTTTACTCACTCAACTGGCTGTAGAACCTTTCCCGCATTTTGACTACCAAAAGAATTTTGAATTTAGAATTTCACATATTTGAGTACGTTTGCAACATTTATTGATTTGTGGGGAACCCATTTATATTGATATGTTATGTGATAAAATGTGTTAAGTAGATTTAATACTGTACGTAACACTAAGAACTGCAATATAGGCAAATGTATAATGATACTGTGTGTAACTCTGTGACTATAAAAGAGTTTTACAATATATCTTATATATAAATTATAAATTTGTAGTAGTTTCGGATTACTTCAAACAGTCGGGGTGAAACAGAGACGACACAACATCTCTGTTAAGTTTATTAGTCAAATCCAGGTAAACGTTAGCGTAGCAGTGCTATTGTATAGCAGCAGTAAGAACCCGGTGTTTCTTTGAAACCACAAATAATCAACAGTGATGACAAAGGTTTTAGCAGAGAAAAATGTAACACTTTTAAAAAAGGACGAAAGATTTGTTACTCTGCTTGACGCTCACTGGCTAACACTCACACCCAGAACAAACCAAAGATGAAGCTAACTAAGAACTTAACGCAACTGCAGCCTGAATGAACTACATGCCCTTACAATGTTACTTAATACTGTTAATTATAAACCATTTGTGACAGACAAAGGCAAAATGAAACAATTAATTAACGTTACCGACTCGTCACGATTCCACAGCTAACAGTTCCTCCAGCACTAAGAGTAAGAATTTAAAAATCTTGAGCCCGCCCACCCGTTTAAACTTAACCTAAAACATACGCCTTGTTTACGGTCTCGTCCAATGAACGCTGACTTTATCGTTTTCTTGACCAATCACTGCAGAGTATTTGAAACAAAGCGAGGCCTTTAAACTCTGAAATGATGCGGTTCAGAAAATCCGTCGATGTGATTGGCCGACCGGCTGACTAAGGGTTTGTCTAACCGTTAAACACAGAGCCGGCGAAACGTCATAGGGCAGCGTCTCAAATAGAGTTCGACTTTACCATGTAGCGTGTGTAACGACGCGAGGCTAGCAATTGGTTACATACTTAGTACGATTGCACAGGATTTGACATACAGCCCAAAAGTATTTGCGTTTAAATCGGAGTTTTCCAAACGGTCTTATAAAGTCATAAGACTTTGAGATTGTTTACTCACCTGTTCAAAAATGTGATGTGGTAGTTTTAAAACAAAAGTAGTCTTGATAGCAACAAACTATTATGTATAAATTTAGTTAACAAATACTTAATATTGTTTTTAACATAAAGTACAGGAAACTAATTACAAGTTTAATGTTGAGGGACTAAATATGGCATCCTCCTGTAATATAGATCCTGACAAATGAAAAAATTGAAAAAAAAAAAAAAAGCAAATGAGACTAAAGCTAAAAGGAAGTGCTTACAAACTTGAGTACGGTGTTGGTTAATTAAAAGTAAAAACCTCTTTTACAAATAAAGTCCAACATGGATTAACACAAAAAACCCTAACAAGCTTTATAAATATATACAGTAAACACACATTAAAATAAAAAAGGAGGAAACAAAAGTGAATATTTGAGACAGGAATGTAAGGAATATGCTGAATTAAACGTTTTTGCAACTTGAAAAGTCAAACAGAAACAACGACTCAATAGAAAGTAAAAAACATGCAAATAGAAAATATGACAATAGCCAAAGCGAAAAACAGGGATTTTGATTGAAGACATGGCTTCATCCTGCAGAGAATGATCTGCCAACTTGAACACATAAGATGGAACATGTTTGGTGTTAAAAATTGTTTTGTATTAATGAAGTTAATGCCTCAAAATATACAGGATGCTCTTATTCGCTTAGATGAGAAAATAAAACATTGATATTTCTTAATTTGTTAATGACCCCCCCTTTTTTACACTGAGTAATTTAAGAATTTTATTTAGTTACAATTTACATGATTTGAAAAAAAGGAACATTTCCAGTACGTTAACTATACTGGTTAACAATAGAACTATAACTTCAAAAAAAAAGATAATTTAAGAAATTTTAAGAGCGGTGGATTCACAATTGTCCAAAAGGCTGCACTTACTTTACAGACTCATTCCCCACCCCCTCAACCCTTCAACAATACTATTCCAGTTTTTGATACCTTTTAAAATCTTAACACCAGTCACCAACAGGATATTCATAAATATACCAATAATTTTAAGCAAATATTTTTCAATAGATTCACTACAAATTAAGTATTCATTAATTAATCTTAATATTATTGTTTTGGAATGGGACATCCAAAATGCTCATACATGGGTATGATGGTCAAGATGTCTACACTTTTGAAAAACAAACAGAACTTGAAGTACATGGCATAATGACTAATACAGTGTATTTAATAATATCAACATTTTTAGTACCTTTCATTTTAAATCTTACTGATGTAAGTAAATGTTAATAAGGTTTTGGTCCCTGCACTTATGTCACACCTGTATAAAAACCTTTCAAAACTAAAATCTATATTAAGCAAACAATGTAACAGCTTCACATGGGAACAAAAAAAATCTCATAATACTTTTTAGAAAATATTTATTTGGTTGTATAAAACTAGGAAAACAACTGAAGCACGTTTAATAATTTCACAAAAAACTAAATAATGTAAGATATAACAAAGTATGACAGTATGACTAGGTAGAGCACAAATACCAACAATAAAAGGTTCTTTTGGTTATAAAAATATTCAATAAACGATGTGGAATATTGAATTATATACAAATTTCTGTTTCAGGAACAATATACAAAAAGAAAGGCTCTGCTTTTACAGTAGTTGCTAATAAATCAAGAGTTAAGAACAAGACAAGGTAAGTAAAAAAGAAAACAAGAGATGTCAAATGAAATAGCTAATGTATAGCATTATCTCTGAATACAAAATCAATCAAGCAACACAAAAAAAAAAAACCTAAAAATGTTAACCCTCGAATTTCTTCCAGCATGTGAATGCACAAGGAGAAAACTCCCACCTGAAAACATGTTTAAATTGTGTCTAAGATATTTGTGCATAAAATTACACTCCAGTTTCTCTATTAACATGGTGGTGGTCCAGTTGCTTTTCTTGGTATAAAAAGGGCAATGCTGTTGTTGATATTACGAACTGTATTGGTCAAGAAAGTTTGCTGATCTATGATCAATTTCATTGTCAAGAGACGATGGAAGCTGATTCTAAATAATAAAAAATACGGACAATGAAAACTAGGCTTTTATTTCTTTTCTGTTCTCTGAGATTCCATTTCCTTTTGCATTTTCTCTACCATCCAATGTGGTACAGAGAATGGCTTTAGTTCATCCAACCTTAAATCAGGACAATCTCTAAAGCAAAAGAAAAACGACAAAACATGATATTCAGACTAAATGGATATGGCAAACATTATAATATAACTTTTAATATGTGCAAAGTGAACAAGAAATAAGATCTTTAGGATATATAAATGAATCCGGTTGACTGAGCATTTTAAGGCACTGAGTTCAGGTTGCTTTTTCAATGGAGACGCGAGTTAAAATTCCACTTCTGGCAGATTTACTGATAGTTGTACATGTAGAACTATTTATGAAACAAATTCTGATTTGATAAAGACATATTGACAACATTAACTAATAAAAGTAAACATTTTATACTTTATGGAATATCAGAAATGACCTAAAAATGATTAGCTAGATTTATATACAGTGTAAATACATGCAGTACAAAAATGAATTTGCTAAACAGCCACAGATTGCATAATGTGACAGCTTTTAATGCCACGAACATGTGTTAATATACAGGTAACAAAATAATCTAATTTAAAAGTAATAAAAATAATCTATATTTTGTTATTTAGCAGACACTTTTATCCAAAGCGACTTACAAATATCACAACATCATTAGGGTCAGAACAAAGGGTTGATACAGCAGCCCTGGAGTAATTCGGGTTAAGGGCCTTGCTCAAAGACCCACATTGGTAATTTTAGTAGACCTGAGAATTGAACCCACAAGCTTCAGATTGATAGTCCAACACCATAACCACTGATTGTTATGCTTTTAACAGAAATAAAAGTTATTATTATATTAAAACGTATTTAATATTTATTTCTATAGATTGTTTCACAAATGTATAATTTTATACTACAACGTTTGACATAATTATTATATTCTCTAAATTATTTATTATAAAAATGGTAAGATTAGTAATCTATAGCAACAAGACAGGGCATTACAGTACAGTGACTCAGTGTTTAGTGGTTTTGCAGAGACGACAGGAATTTGGCATGACAGCTGCTACACCAGTCAACATAGTGCATGTAATGCATTGATGGGGAGAACATTTTGAGTGCTAGGCAGATAAACCCAGGACAGGGCGATAAAGCCTGTTCCTGAGACATTAACATGCTAACAGGTG
>JAOUQT010046375.1:0-21259 GCA_025769995.1 Xyliphius kryptos
GTAAACATATAATCTGGGCTGGCACGTAGGCTTAATGGTTAGCATTTTCGCCTCTCAGCACTTGGGATTCCCTGTTCAAATCCTAATCTGGGTGGAGTTTCCATGTTCTCCCCGTGCCCAAAACCATGGATTCAAAGTAAATTGACTGCTCTAAATTGCCCCTGTAGTCTGTGTGTGTGTGTGCTCCCAGCAATAGAGTGACACCCTGTCCTAGATGTATTTGCCCAAGATGTTTCCTGGCTGGGCATGGGAATCTGATGCGCGAATCTCGTAGAGGATTGAGTGGAAGATAATAAATAAATATATAATCTTTTTAATAACAGCTTTAAGAAGAATTTCTATCTGACACTTTTATGAATCTGGCCCCAGATTAAAGGGAGGGTTGAGTGAATGTGTCCTGACCTTAATTCAATCTTTGACCATAGATATAAACCAGTGATATTGAGTCTCTTATCCAGCATCAGTATCTTAGAATAGAAGCCTTTGTAGTTTCAAATGGGTAACCACCTCTGGTGTCTTTTGTTTGTCCTAATTAGTGTGTTGTCTTGTAGTCTATTCTAGCATAATGAGTGACAGAACAACATGTACAAAACTTCCTAGAAGTGGCAACAAAGCTTGTCTGTCTACTTAAAATTATAAATTAATAATAGATTATGTAGCTCGATGGTCAAAAGTATTACTTGGTTTCCTTGATGCTGGTGTCAGTAGTGAACTAGAAAAACATTTTTTTCATTGTTTCATTGTTTGTTTCATTGACCACAAACATTTGCTAGGCCTTAGAGGTAGAACACACTACTTTTTGACCACACGCCATCTTTGGTGACATTTTTATCAGCTGTGATCTTTAAAAAATTCAAACTCATCCTCCAGTAAGGTATCTTGGTCCTTGACAATGTGTTGTTGAAGCACTGTGGTTGTACCGTTCTTGTGTATGGGTTTTTGGTTGCTATGGAACATGACATATGTATGACGAAGGATAGCATAAGAAGTGGTTCAAAGCATTTTTTTTTTTAATAAACAGGACTTGTTTGCAAAAAGTGTGAACTCATTTTAAAGCATTAATGTGTTTACTCAACAATTAATTCATTATTAAGGCTTTCATGTTACAGACCCCAATGAATGGTTGCCTTATTTTAATTGATTCAACTTAGCTTTAGCTTCCCAATGCAGATACTGATTAGCTCATTGAGTTACAGCTAGCATCTAGGTTGTTTTATTGAATTTTGTTAGTTTAGCTTCTGGATAGATTTGAGGTGGTAAGTGATGAATGTGTAATTAGAAACTCTTATTGTTTTTCTTTAGCCAGACAGATTTAGAGAGAAAGACAAGTGCTTATTGTTAGCATGTTTAGCTCACTAATTACTCTCAGGCTTCTAGTGGAATTCGGTTCCTCGAAAGCTTCCCCTCAGGAACTGGAACCTGTTCAGGCTTTTCTTTTTCTGAGTGATCCTTTGTGTACTTTGCTGGCTTTCATTCCTACAGTTACATGAGGAGAAGCAATGCTAGTTCCAGTATTGCTAAACATATTAAAACAATCCAGACAATGAGTGTGTCAAAACAATATGTATGTACTACTATTAAATATAAAAATATTTAATATATTAAAAAATAAATAAAGTATAGCATGGATTGGTGTGATTCTGAATGTAAGCTAACATTTATTTTTCTCATTTGTTTAGTTAACATCTGGATGTCGCTGAGCCAGTCAGTATTTTAATTTGCCTGCCTGATAATCAATCTGTAAATTCGCCTCCATTTAATCTCTTTCTGTATGTAAATAAATTAACAAAAGTTTTAAGATGTCTACATATTACACCTACCTACATTTACATTTAGTTGTTTAGCAGACGCTTTTATCCAAAGCGACTTACAAATATCCAAGCTTGGTTGGGGTCAGAACACAGGGTTGATACAGCACCATGGGGCAATGAGGGTTAAGGTTCTTGCTCAAGGACCAACATTGCTAACTTCAGTGGACCTGGGATTTGAACCCCCAACCTTCTGATTGATAGTTTAACACCCAAACCACTAATCTACCACTCCCACACTCCTCCCTAAGCTTTTATCCTAGGATGATTCCTTCTTCATTTTCTGGGAATGTTCTCTATAGCAGCGTTCTCGGTTTATTGAAAAATTTACATTTGCAAGCATATGAATGTTTGTGTGTTATTAAAGGCTGTTTAAAAATAGTCTGTTGTTTGTATCACTATATTTGCTGGCATTTTTAGCCAGAGTATCATTAAAGCTCATCGAAATGGATTGTAAACAAATTAAATGTACACTTTCAGTCCATTAAATGCGTCTATACATCTTCCAAATAGTTCATTGGCAACTATTTAACCAAATTTTTCCAAAGTTTCTGCAATTTCCCCCTGAGAATAATGAAGTATTCTGATTTCTGATTAAAAAATTCATCAGTGTATGTCTTTCTTTTACCATTGAGCCCATCTGCCCATCTCTCACTTTCATCAGTGAGTATTTATGTTAGTCAGGTTACATATGTGGGTGTGAGGGAGAAAACCATACATTTAGTGTCCTGTGTTTGTGTTGGCGCGCTTTGCTGTCTTTCATTGTTTGACCTTGAACAAAAGGAGGTGTGGCATTTGAAGTGACCCTGGCGGTAATGTCGATTGGTTTCCGATTGGACAGGAAAGAGAAATGAGGTCACAGCTGCCTTAGCGCAGGACACACGAACAAACACGCACACAGATTCGAGATTCCATCTGATATGTAAAATGTAAATTGCCATATATGTATATGTTTAGTGGGTTTAATTTATACTGCTTTGTCTGTCCTTTGTTCTGGGCTTTCGTCTTAAACACTCTCTCACACTGGTAGTCATGGTTCTGTTTAAGGATAGTATAGTAACTAAGTGAAGAAATGTATTTAGAAGCCTCCTTTTAAGTACTGTACACTAGAAACACTTGTGCACGCAGTGGCACTATGGTGACACGAGTGCTCCCTACTTAAAACAAGTGCACGTACGTGTGTCTGCATGTGTGTACGTGTGTTGGGCTCTGATGTAAGCAAGCCTCCCTTATCTCAGGCCTCCTATGTTTTCATGAACAAATAGTCGAGCAGAAAGTCACGTATAAGAGCGAGCCTAGTCACGCTCTGTTTTCTCATTCAGCTATCTCTCTCCCTCTCACATGCACTTTCGTACTCACTCACTAAACTCCAAATGGTCTGCTCATTAAATTATTCCTCATTAGTATGCTAATTGTGGGTAAGGTGCGTAGGAGGTCAGACGATTCACTGATTTTTGTAGATAAAGCCCTGCAATTGTGAAGGTTCTTTTAGTAGCCTGCAAGACGACTATTCAACTGCTTCCAAAACTGCCAACAAAACAAAAGTCCAACCACAATATTGTCATTGCACCTCGTTTCACTAGCAGAATCCCCTCACCGAGGACACATTATCAAAAAATTGATGTACCACGGTCATTAAAATGATTTCTAAATGGCATTTTCCATGATGGCCAATACACAACACTGTTCATTTCAGTGCCATGGTACACATCACTGTGGCAATTCCATAACAGGACCAATCATCAGCCATTTGGCACATGCTTTATAAAAAGGTCTTTTTTAAGTTAAACCAGATGTAGCAGCTCTGTTTGAAAAGTAACACCTCATCTCTCTCCATTGGATTCCTGTAGCTGCTCGCATTCATTGCAAGGTTCTGACTCTGGCTTACAGGACAGTCTCTGGATCTGGCCCCTCTTACCTTCAGTCCATCTTTACTAGGTACACGCCAACTCGTTTACTACGCTCTAGTGACGAATGTCACCTGGTGACTCCAACTCACCGAGGTGACAATTCTCATTCCATTTCATTCACCACTGCTAAATGATGAAACGACCCTCCCAACAACATCCGTAAGGCTGTCACTCAACATTTTTAAGAAACTTCTCAAAACCCATCTATTCCACAGACACTTGGTATAAAAAATAAAAAATCATGCCAGATCAAGTAATGTGCAGGGTTGCTGGTTTTTCCTAAAAATACTGACTTGTGGTGTTCTCTCATTTGTTAGTCACATTGGATAAAAGCATCTGCTAAATGTCTATATGTAAATGTAAGGCACTCAATTTGACGGTTTGACCTGATATGTTTTGTGTGAGCAGTTAAGGAATGACCTCTAACTGTTTTAGCATAACCTTGCCAAAAGATTCAAACAAGAGTCTATAAAGTCATGGTTTGATGAGGGTCATTGGGTTAAAGGCCCGATTTCTACCCTGTGAAAACTAGGATAATCTGGAACGTTAGCCAGAAACAAACAAAATGCATGGCTAGTTACTTGATTGTATACACCTGTGACACTAAAATTAAAAAGTACTTGAATTCTTTGATTAAGAGATGTGTCTGAATACTTACATCCAGATATAATGTGTACATATAAGTACAAACAAATAGAGAATTTTTGTTGAATAGTTTTACACTGTAAACCTTATTCTTTTGTCCTTTATTGTTGACTAAGACAGGTTCCTTTTCAGCAGACACTCTCTAACCTGATGTGTAAGTCATGTTTGTAGAATTTTTATTAGAATGGATATTGAGAGCTTGAATGGCACGTAAATATCAGGTGTCTACCAGAAGTTTGTGTTAATCACAAAACTAATAAAGGCTAAAACTCCTCTGTTTGCAAGCACAGTCGGCAAAATGGTTTTCTTTACCACCTGCAGGTCCCAGCTTCAATTCCCGGTCTCACCAAGTGCTATGTCTGAAATTCCCATGAGCATGGCACCTAGCCCCATTTTTCCCCGGGTTCCCTATACAAGGCTACACTTCTCTCTGTGTATATGTGTGTGTTTCACTGCATGGATTGTCTAATTGTGGCGAACATATTGTTTACTTAAATTAACTTAATGTCCCTTTTTGTGTTTATTTTTAGAAATTGAGGCGAAGGAAGCATGTACGTGGCTCCGGGCAACCGGTTTCCCGCAGTATGCTCAGCTGTATGAAGGTAAGGACCTGGTTGCACATGGTGGTTTTCCTAATGAATGGGAGTTTATGAACAGAAATAGATCATGTAGGTCACAAACTCGACCTGATTTCTGTTTTATTAGCAAACCGAGCTGAATGACCATATCTGTGTCCTGGTGCACGTCAGCACCTCTTTACCAACAAAGCCTGGTTGTGCTCTTCAACCGAGACATTTGGTTTGTTAGCAAAATCTTAGACTATGGTGTTCCTCTTGACAGTGCAAGTGGAATAATTTGGAATCAAAGACAGTTTCTAGACTGAAAACATTGCAACCTATTTAGTCATTCCATTCTTTTTTTTTTATGTGGGTGTTAATTTGTATTTTTTTAAATAAATTGTGTGGACAAGCAGTCCCTTCCTTAATACTGGGTTCAAATTCCCTATCTGACACTCAGAGGGTGGACCTTTCACAAAGGTTGATCTGAATCTGTGAACTGCTCTGATGTCATATTTTTGCTCTTTACCTTCTACACAGATAAATAAAGCCATTTCCCACCATCTTAAAACATAATAATTGGTTATTTTATAATAATTGGTTATTTTGCCGACGCTTTTATGCAAAGCGACTTACAAGTATGCCAACTTGATGGTTGATACAGAACTCTGGAACAATGAGGTTTAAGTGTCTTGCTCAAGGACCCATATTGGTAGCTTCAGAGGACCTGAGATTTAAACCCACAACCTTTAGATTGATAGCCCAACACCCTAACCACTGAGCTACCACTCCAATACAAACTATGTATAAAGGTTTGAAAACTCATGTGTAAGATGTTAACTAACTAGTTGGGTGTTACTGTTGGGGTCAAACCCACAATTTGGAAATTACAGTATATGCTGGGATGCATTAAAGAAAAAAAGGTGGATCCATTTATTTTTTGCTAGTAACACTCGAATAAAAACTAAATAACCTTTAGGTTTAAAAAAAAATGCAGAAGATAAAGTTCATCAATGTGTAAGATTCCTGAGGCTCGCATTGTGAGGAGCTTTTACCTCATCTTTTTATCCTCCAAACTCTGAAACCATTATGTATATTAATTATTGTTAATGTGGGACTCAGATCTAGTATAGCATAACAAATCTTATCCTAAATTCTAAGGATTTATGTGTTCTTGGAGGATACGCTCTCAAATGAAAGAGTGTAAACAGGTTCTGGTCTCAACAAAGGGATAAATGTATAAATGTGTGAATGAACACACACACACAACTATTTTGTAATGCAATTTCCAATCACTGAAATTACAATTAAGCAAATTGTTGGTGTGTGTGTCTTGCCTTGTGGGGGAACGTATTAAAGGAATGCAGTCTCCTACACATACTCATGTATAAACACACCAAGAGAATTCTTATTAACTCCTGTTGTTTATAGCAAGCGCCAGGCTGAGACGCTGTTTATAAAAAATACATACCGACTTCTCAGTGGCTCCTTGAATACCTATTGTCATTCCACCCCCCACCACCCCGCCCCATCACACACACACACACCTCCTAGGGCTCACCTCTTTAGCACTGCAGCTGTATTTGTTTGGCTGCCTGAGATACACTTCCTTTACCTTGTGTGTGTGTGTGTGTGTGTGTGTGTGTGTGTGTGTGTGTGTGTGTGTGTGTGTGTGTGAGGGATACAACCCCCTCACCACACACTCCACCACTTGACTCTTTAATCCCTTCTTCACAAGGACACTTCCCTAAACAGGGTCAGAATTAAGCTGTATCTAGATCTGCATGTTGAAATGTTGACAAATGAATATGTATCATAAGCCGAATAAATTACACTAAATCAAGGATCACAAATCCACTGCGGGTCAAAAGAGTTTTTATTTTAGTTTGCTAAAATTTGGTTTTCTCCATTGTGTTTTCCTTTAGATGGCCAGTTTCCAATTGCGATCTCCTCGGTAACCAGAGATCACGACTTCCTAGATCGAGATGCCATCGATGCACTGTGCAGGTGAGATCATACTGACCTTTCTGGAATTTAGGGACAACACTATAACCATCTTTACCCATCATTGTCTGTCAAAATGCTGAAATGGACCGTTTTTACCATCAGCTTACCTGCAACTCTTTCATGCATGTCCTGCTAATGGAGAACTGAAGTTTCAGCGGAGTGGAACGTATCATTTTTAGCATGGTGATTAATGTATGCATTCAGGCTGAACATTGCAGAAGAGTAGACAGAAGGAGAGGAAAGTCAGACAGACGGAGAGAGTCGAGTTTCTAAGCGAGTGAGGGGTCAAGCCGAGCCCAGCTGGAGTGCTTAGACATCTGGAGGCCATTTCGTGGTGCCAGCCCTTCAGTGCAGACACGCATATCTAAAAGCTCTCACCGAAGGTCACATGACCCTGTCCAGGTGGCGACTAGGATAAGCTATACCTCTCTTTTGTGGGCTTGATGATGCCGCACTTAACGAGTTGCTACTCCTTTTCCATGTCTCGTCTTCTTTTCTTTTTCGCTCGCTGTAATCTGGAGCTTATCCGTCAACAGGTCATTATCAAGTGGTGCTGTTGTGCCGCCTTTTTCATTTCAGGGGTTTTAAACTTTCTCCATGGAGAGAGTTGAACATTATTCCAGATCAGCATTATGGTAGCTCTTCATGCTTCACGGTTCACCCCGACTTAAAGTAGCTTGACTCAAACTTTAAGTTTGTCCAGCTTACTTAGTATGTATTCTTTTTCTGTGATTTTTTTTTTCCCCCCCCCTAAAGAATGCACTGGCTTTAGTTAGCATGGCCACAACCTGGATTTTCTTTTCACACAGGTTGCATTCATGAGTGTCTTGAAACCATCATGTAACTTCAAATCAAAAGTGCTCTATCAATTGCTATTGATATTTAGTTTCAGATAGGATTTTGCTCAGCATTTATTATTTACTACCTTCAATATTCTGGCAAGATGAGGCTTTTAGTGTCACAGCCTCCACATTGTCCAGCTCAGCTTCATTACTCCAAAGATGAAGCTTGCATTTTGTCTGTGCCCTACTTTTTTTCTGTTTTGGTATAATCAGAAACTGCAGACTTGCACGACCATTGTGTAATTTTTTTTTAAAAAAAACTGTAACGACGCCAACTTAGTCATTCCCATTGTTAAATACATTCTGTTTGACCCAGCATAATCTGTCTTTAAAAAAATTTTGGAAGCCCGTCATGATGCATTTTTTGTGCCGCACAGTATGTAACAGAAATGCAAATTTGCTTGGCACAGTCGAATGTTAAAATGCAAGAACCTAATGTGTTAACTACAGTTAATTAGACTGCACTCATTATGCGATGGCATGAGGCAATGACTTAACTCCATACTGTGCACCTAACATTTGGCAAATACCCACATCCAGAGTGATTATAAATTACACCATACAGTATAAGCAACCCAGGTTTAAGGACTTGAGCAGATTAGCAAAATATCTATATCCTAAATGAACAACTTTGTTGTCCGCAGCTGTAATAATAAGTAACCAGTAAGCCACCTTAACCCATACACTTCCTGATCATGTTCGAACCATTTTTTATTTCCTAATCCTTTTTGTGTTCATGTGCATGTTGCAGGAGGCTAAACACTCTTAACAAGTGTGCCATGATGAAACTAGAGATCAAGCCACGAAGAAAGCAAGTAAGTTCTTCATAGAAGTATGATTTTCTCATTTAATCTGGCTGCAGTTTAAATTACAATCCTCCATGGCTCATTGGGGAGGGGTAAAGGACCTGTAAGGGACCCTAATGCCACTTATTATAAACTGTTTAGGAAATCGGAGAGATTCAGATTACAGTGAGGTTGCAAAATAAAAAAGTACCACCACCTGATCCCTCCATCTTTGGTGCCCCTGGGTCCCTTTTTAATTATTATTTTAGTTTTACTATTTTAATCGTTTACTATCTTGGTTACCACAAACACTACACTTCCAGATGCAGGAAGGGCCTCCTGCATCATGAAAGACCCCACTCACCCTGCACACACACACTTCTTGTTCCACTCCCCTTCGGCAGGAGATTGCGGAGCATAATACAATGTACATATTGTTTTTTTTAGGTTTAAAAAGTTTACAGGGTTAATCTGGATCCGTGGGCCATAATTTTGTTTTTGTGACATGCTACATGTGATGAAAATGACAATAAAGCCTCCTTGAATCCTTGAACAAACAGTATATCTTGCTTACCTCTGCCCTGCAAAGTCAAATCCCAAGTGTGACATCACCACCAGAATTCATTGTGTTCATTTCACTCGCTGCTTTGATTCTATTAAACCCAAAATATGCACCTAAAGAATCTTCAACATTACACATGGAAAACCCAAGCGACCAGTTTAAATAGAAATGAATTTATAAAAAATGTTGTTCCACCTCCTTCCCTGCTCATTGTTAGCCAAAACCATTCATTTGGGTGCTGCTGACTCTATACAGTAATGTCGACAATTTCTGTGTTCTGTCAGCCTTCACTTCCTTCTTTGCCTTTAAAGGAAAAGGTTCTCTCCACCTCAGGATCATGAGGTGGTCACTGCGTGGTTGCAGTATGCATACACTCCCTTAGTTTAAAATAGGTCAGTGCCAGGAATGCATCAACAAACTATAATCACGGCATGATTCAGCCAAACAAGCACCATGTTTACGGACGTCAATCTAAGACGCTCGGCGGTCTGGACAAAGGCAGCCTTGCCTTGTATGTGTGTGTGTGTGTGTGTCCTTTGTAGTAAAAGCAGATGACCCTGTCGGTGTTGTTCAGCGCCAGCAGAGTTAAAAAGAGAGGTCATGAGCTTACTTAAAAAATGTGATTGTGCCTCCTTTCAAAATAGCAGACTTCCAACTATCCCTGGAATGCACTGATTTTACATTTGGCCATGGCTGGAGCCTTGAATTTTTTTTCACATTGTGAAGAAAGAGGGTATTTTCTTCACTGTAGGATGAGTTCTCATGGAATCCAGTGGTGTAGAGGTGACTCTTTCATGCGGGCTGAAGTGTGTAGTTTTCTTTTTTTTTTCTCACTTCCTCACTCGTTCTGATCAAAGGCTTCCCTTGAGGGACCGTAAAATAGCCATGCCCATTTTACGAACTTTTTCGCCACTGTTATTATCCGTGGTGAAGGAGGTACTTTTGACGGATGGCTACTTGGGGATGTTTCACAGCCACAGAGAACACGTTTTAACCCCTTATTCCCATGCTTACAATTTAGAACATGTGTTTACAAATGTTTTCTTAGTTATGACTCAAAACAATTAAGTTAAATTGCTATTGATTGCACTGGCTTTGTATAGGATGAATGTTATTAGCCGGTATTTAGACGTATGTCCAACAAATCTTAAGTCAATGAAGTGGAAACGGTTTAGAGAAAAATTCTCAAGCCGACCTTTGTCAGTCAAATGAGTGGTACAAGGTATCTGTGGTCTGAATTGTGCCCCAAATTAATCACATTCATTACACTCAATGTAATATGTATGTCAAACATCCTTAAATATATTCCTTACCTTGCTGAAGCAGATTGCAACTAGCACCTCGTGAAATTACATTACAAAATGTATAACCTCATCCTCCCATTGGCCCAAAATATTTATTGTAAGGATCATATGATTATAAATTTTTCTTTGGTGTATTTCTAATAAATATATTTAGATGAGTTTTGAGCCAGTACTATGAATATGTCAGTAATAGTCATTGAACAGGAAGGTAAAGGCACCAAAATGAGAGATAAAACTGAATCTAACTACAGTGTAGGTGGAATTTTAGTTCTTGAAACTTTTGGATTCTGGGGTGGAAGGACACCAGACGGTTTCCCATCTGGAGGATAATCTCAGCAACCTCTCACTAACCCCCACCACTTTATCCCCTAAAGGGGGAATAGATGACCCAGATTAAGGAGAAGGAATGGTGGACATTTGATTCTTGTATCTGTGCTGAAACAACCACGGTAACAGCATTATCCCCTCACTTTTTGTAATTGACCAAGTAAAGAAAAAGGTAGGACTGGGTAATCAACCAGTAATTTTGGTTTGATTTCAGTCTCTATATGGCTATAAGACCAACCATAGTTCAGACTGATTTCTTGGACAACGTTTTAGATTGATTTAGGTTAGAGCAATAAAATGGTGTCACATAAAAATGGAGCTAAATACCAAAGAAAGCAGGTTAATACCAGACTGCCATTTTTATACATACACTAAGTTGATGGATTTGAGTTTTGAACAAAAGTACTTTTTGCATTTTCAGAGTGATGACTCTGATGAAGATGAGCCCTGTGCCATCAGTGGTCGTTGGACCTTCCAGCGGGATAGCAAGCGTTGGTCTCGCCTGGACCAATTGGACTTGGATGTCTTCAGCCCTTCTGAGGGGGATGCGGTTTCCTCCCCTCCCTTCCTTCCCTCCCAAAATTCTCGCCTGCCTGGAGGCCACCTGCTTCGAGAGCGAGTTAGCGCTAGTGCCGAGAGTGTCCTTACAGATCTTAGTGAGCAGCCAGAGGTTGTATCCTTACACAGTGCTGGAAGTAATGAGCGTGGTGGTTCACGTAGTGTTACAGTCCCGTCCAGCCCCGCTACAACGAACTCGAACATTGCTACAGCCTCCACTACCCGTGCTAGCTCTATTGCTAGTGTGTGCTCTTCTGGTGCCAATGAGGATTCACTTTCTGATGGTATTCCTTCGCCACTTGACAATGGAAGCTTTACATTCGACAGCAGAACATTCTCGGGTAGTATTGAAGGCAATAAAAGCACACGCTCAAGAGCCAAAAGCTTCTTAAAGCGCATGGAGAGCTTGAGACTGCGTAGCAGCAGCACCTCGCTGAAACGCAAAAAGAAGACTGGAGTTAGCCACGGACGGCTGGAGATCAGCGGCCCAGTATTAAAGGAGGGATTTGATGAGGAAAAACTGCGACATCTTAACTGTGTTGATATCGCTACACTGGAGCGCACTAGGGCCTACAACCGGAGCGCTTCCTACTCCACGCAAATAAGTAGTGGTAGCACAGGCAGCAGCCAATCCGAGACAAGCAGTGGAAGTGCGGTAAGCACACCCAGCCCAATCACAAGGGCACGGAGCCATACTATGGCAGCGGGATCTACAAAACGAGTGGGAATGTACCTGGAAGGATTTGACCCTTTCAGTCTTGCTCAAGAAAACGAAAACCTTGAAAATGTCAATCCTGGAAAGAACACAGAAGCAAGCATGACCACTGAAAACAACAAACGAAACCGTAAAAGGACAGATGAGCGGCCCGCTGAAGACAAGAGGATCCAAGAAGAGGGTGGAGTTATTTATTTTTACCTTCCTGATGGTTATAAGCCAGGTACCTTTCCCAAATCCCTAGCAGACGGCGCTCCCTTTCGGCGCAAGGACGGTGTGAATCACTGCATGCCTCGACAAGACTCCTCCACCTCATTGGACAATCGGTTAAGTTTCTATGACAACGTGCCCTTCCCCGAAGTAGGAGATGAAGAAGAACCAGAGGGTGAGGAGGAAGAACCGAAAATTGAAAATGTTCTAAAGCGAGTCGCTGGCTTGCAGCACTTGGTCAATGCGTGGACTGAATCAGGAAATGGAGATGATGAAGAGGAGGAAGAAGAGGAAGGCGATTCAGACTCCGCTTTGGATTCAGTCTCTCCTTGCCCTTCGTCGCCGTTACAGAACCATTTGATGGAAACAGAAAACGGGAGTGACCAGGAGAGCACAGGGAACCCACTAGGTGAGCAGGATGATGCAGTGAGCGCCAGAGAACGACGGGATTCTGGAGTTGAAGCATCACTCTCCCGGTCTAACAGGTAAGATGCTAGAACCTTAAACAGCGTTATTGTTATTAAAAAAAAATTAAAGGGCATCAGTTTAGGATTCAAGTTTTTAAAAGTACTGCTTATCTTAATTGATCTTAATTAAATGTCTTCAAACAGGTCATTTATACAATAATAATAATAATAATAATAATATTTTGTAAGAGGATGGCACGGTGGCTTAGTAGTTAAAACCAGAAGTTGAGGAGGAAGAACCGCCTCTCAGCGCTGGGAATTCCCGGTTCAAATCCCAATTTTGGTGGCATTTTCATGTTCTCCCTGTGTCCGCATGGGTTTCCTCCGGGTGCGTGCGTGTGCCCAGCGCTGGACAGGATTTTTCTCAAGGTTTTGAAAAGGGCTGAAGTTAAAAGCATTCACTTGGTCAGGTACCGATGTCAGATCAAAAATCCTGGTTCACATTTATTGTAAAAATTTTGAGTTTTGAGATCAGTGCTGTGTTTTGCTACTTAGTTACAAAAATGCAAAGAGAGTGACGTTAGCTGGCCCGGATTTTCTATTTTTGAGGCTTACAATTAGCTAAAATTAACTACATGAACAGAAGTATTAGGACACCTACTGTACAGTAATATCTGATTCCAATTTTGTCCACCTCTTTTTTGCAACTCTAACACCTTTCACTGTTTTTGAAGGGTGTTTTTTAAGATTTTATGTGTTAAAAGACCATCTGTGAGATCAGACACTGATTTTAAATGAGGGCTTGGTCTTACTAGAGAAACACCCATTAGAGGTGATTGTGAGGTTCAAAGATCTGGTGGAGCCAATCAAGTTCTTCCACTGTGGCAGAGTCATGGTTCTTCCCCAAACTATTTCCATTAAGTTGGAAGCATACAATTGTCCAAGAGATTTTGTCCATATAGTATATTTTTTAAAGGGGGCAGCCTATGTGTCTAAATTTGTAAATTAACTCTAGTTTTTTTTTTTTTTAAGCTTACCCCAAAAGGCTGTATGATGTATATTCTATTATATTGAGATTACAAGCAAGACGTTCAGACTAATTGTAGCACTTTTATTATAATATGACATGGAACCACTAGACAGGAACCAAAGTGCTGCTCTAAATTTATATAACTGTGGGGGTTGGCCACATACTTCTGTTAATGTAGTGTAGATTGGCTCAGTCTTGAATAGTTTGGTCTGCTTTTTGTTGAACTGTATAGGATCATTAATTATGCTCTCAAATTTGGTGAAAATTAAATGTGAGGAATAATAAGATACGATGATCTTTTATTGGTCTATGTGAGTAACTTGTCAGTCTGACTGTGTGTGTTTTGTTTTTTGAAATTGTAACTGTTGCACTCAAAATGGCTTCGAACCAAATTACAACGCATGATTTTATGATTGTCTTTAGACCCCAGAAGCTGCGCTGGCCCAGTTTCCAGAGCGCGCACAGGCTAAGTGCATCATCGTCTACACTACATCTCAGCTGCCAATCAGTACTGCAGATGAACCTGCTGCAGAAATACAGCTTGCTTAAACTGACTGCATTGCTGGAGAAGCACACCCCAACAAACAAACATGGCTTCAGCTGGTGAGTCTCTTACACTGTCGACTGAGGCAAATTTAGCAAACCCCAAACACATTAGTTTAAAACAACCTGAGTGTAAACGTTCAAGCCTGTTAGGATAGGTGTGCATGTGTGTGCGCATGTGTGCGTGTGTGCTTTGACCCATTGTCCACTTCTGTTTATCCTTTTTCTGAGGAAGGTGGAAACAGATTTCAGCTGCCCTCCGCCTCTGGAAATTTCTAGGGGAAGTTTCACCCACACACTTAGAAACCTGATAAACATTCAATCGAACAAATTCAGACAAAAAAATAAGCACTGCTGAGGGTCATCAAGTCTAAAACTTAATTCAGACAACATAACCACTCAACAAAAGATGAACCACTCAACAAAAAATCACGGATTCATTCTCATGGTACAGAAAATCACATGGAGCCAAAAGTAATCAGTGCTTCATTATCCTTAGATTAATCCTATACAAGGTTGCGGGGGGGGGGTTCCCCATGCCCCTCCAGGGAAGAACGTCTCGGGCGCTGGGTAGATACACCCAGGACAGGGCGCCAATCCATCACTGGGTACACACTCACTCACACAGCCACATGCTATACAGGGCAATTTGACATTTGAGGTCAGTGCATTCGTGTGATTGTTTCATTAAAGGTGAATGCTCTAAAGGACGTTTGGACCATGGTAGGTGTGATGTAACCGCGGTTGCATAGATACTACATACTTGCATACTCAGAGTCTAGTGTCCAACCAGTCAAGCAGTACTTACTAAAGCAAAATTAGTACTTAGTGTAGTAGGCAAATTAGAGGAGTCCAGATTACTCCCCAATGGGAAAGAGCCGGAATCCACATCATTTATAGCACCACAATCATTAACTGAGCAAAATCAATTTCCACATGCATTGGTTTTGACCAAATTACAGGATATGAGATTTTTAGCAATTTAAGTGATTTTATGCCATTTGCTAATTTTGTTTGAAAATTAATCTCTTGGTGTAACACAGACCCATTGTCCTGTTCACCAACCCAAATGTCATTTGTCATCTGAATGGGATGATTTTTCATCTTAAATGCGAAAAAAATATATATATATTTTGTTGTGGCAAAAGTATCTAACAGACCTTTTCCACTTGTAGCATTTCTGAGCCCCTGGGCACAAAAGAAGGTCTATAAATGACTTGACGAGTTTGGTGTTGGATGAACTCCAGTGACTTGCAATCCCTTGACCTCAGGCCTATTAAAGGCTTTTGGGATGAACTGGAATGTTCAATGAAAGCCTGGCTTTTTTTTTGTCCACCATTAGTTCCTGAGGTTGTTTGACTGAATGGTCCAAGAATGAAGATGTGCAATATAAATGCTTGTATCTTGGAAAATGCAATGCCAGCAACCTTCTACACTACCAGTTTTTTAGAACAAGCAAACTAAATCCTAAATTAGACAACAAGAATATAGCGGCACAGATATATTGATTCATTTTTACAAAGAACATGTGCTACCAAAACTTAATGTAGACCCCCAATTCAGACCACCTTTAAAATGTTACTCCAAGTGGAAAAAAATGCTCCATGTTTGATTTTAGAATGCTGGTGTTTGCACGTGGTTGGTGGTGACTTGGTGCCAAACAACTTTGGCCTCTAGTGTGACATTGCGGTATGCAAGCTTCCTTTTTTGAAAGCATTTGTTTGGTTCGGTCACTACGGCCACATGGTGTGAGGTTTTTTAGAACCCAAATTGCATACAGATTGGCATTTTAGATTAATGTAAAGAATCTATCAAGAAAGGTGGTATTGTTTCTCATTAGAACCAATCATAAGGCATCTTTGCTTACTGTTTTCCTAACTTTGTGTTTTTACAGCATTAACACTAAAACAGAGCCCTTCTTTTAAAACTAAATTGGTTACAACATTGTTTTTTTAGGTCTCTGTGATTGTGGTTTATGCAAATGTTCTGTGTTTTAAAATATGTTTTATTGTGGACATAACCTCTCGGCACTGCCAGTGAAAAATATCTTTGAGTGGTAGCTCAGTGGTTAGGGGGTTGGGCTATCGATCTGAAGGTCGTGGGTTCCAATCCCAGGTCCTCTGAAGTTACCACTGTGGCTGCTTGAGCAAGGCCCTTAACCCTCAGTGCTCCAGGGTTCTGTATTAACCCTGTGTTCAGGCCCCAACCATCAAGTTGGGAAACCTGTAAGTCGCTTTGGATAAAAGCGTCGGCAAAATGACCTATTATTATATTAACCTTACACTTTTTACACACAACCGCAATATTGCTGCTTTGTACAGCTGTGGGTTCAGTAAATGGTGTGTGTTTGTGTGTGTGTGTGTGTGTGGCAGGGCTGTTCCAAAGTTCATGAAGAGGATGAAGGTGCGTGACTCGAAGGATCGGAGCGTGTTTGGCGTGCCTTTGCAGGTGAACGTACAGAGGAGTGGACAGCCGTTACCACAGGGCATCCAGCAGGCTATGCGTTACCTTCGCAACCATGGACTCGACCAGGTGTGCATCTGTCTTCGCTCTAGCTCTCTCACAAGCACACGGCGATGATGTAATTTGGCGAAGGTAGCGGTGCAATGTAACGGGCGTTCGAGGCCAGCGAGCAGCTGAAGCGATTTCCTGTGTAAATTCTCATGGTGCACTCTGTCATCGTGAGCTGGAGGTGAGGGGGGAACAAGGTCATAAAAACAAGAGCGGGTGAAAGAAAAGGAAGGATCAACATAAATCAGACAGAAAGTGGAAAGAAGATGGAAGGAGGGAAAATAACGAATACTGAAACAAGGATTAGGATGAAAATAATAAATGACATTTCTGTGTATAATGCCACTGCTATACGTGCATGATCTCTATGTTCCCCTCTGCAGGTGGGCCTGTTTAGGAAATCGGGGGTTAAATCACGAATTCAGGCATTGCGTCAGATGAACGAATCCTGTGGTGCGGAAGGGGGCGGAGTCAGCTACGAGGGCCAATCGGCTTACGATGTAGCAGACATGCTGAAGCAATATTTTCGAGATCTACCAGAACCTCTGTTCACCAGCAAGCTATCCGACACCTTCCTCCAGATCTATCAGTGTAAGCAGACGTCAAAACTGAAATGCAGTCACCTTTATTTTATGGGAATATAGATTGTTATATTCCTATACCTTATTCCACATTTATTTTTAGTATTAGGATGTATATTTATTTTATCTTTATCTAAGTTCATTTCTGTCTTTATTTCCCACTTGTGTTTTTTTTGACACAGTCTATGAACCAGTCAATGTTTCCTTTCATTGTACATTTGCAAGTGCAACAAAATTATAGGTGACAAATAACCTGGAATCTAATAAACCTTGATAAACAAAACCAGAAGTTTACAACCACAGTAACTTGGTATACTATAAGGACTAAATTATTGGCGCATCTTAACATGGCACCTTCAGAAGTATGGCGTCAGAAAGGGTCCAAAAGTTTTGAGAACTTAAAACTAAGCAATTTTCTTCATTGCGCATTTTTTTCGCTCGCGCAACTTATTTTTCCGCTCGCGCTTCTTTTTTTCGCTCGCGCTTCTCTCTATCGCCCCCTCGCGTCTAAAAATTTTCTCCCGTTCGATTTTTGTATTTAGGACCCGTTTTAACGGGTGAGCGGGGTCTAGACAGTAATTGGCTGCTCGAGAAAAGTCCAGCCCACCCCGCCATGCTTACACATCCGGCGACATCAGCAAATCTGCGCGAAATGGGTTTTGTTTTTGAAAAATGAGTTGAGAGTTTGTTTACTTCTATCAGCTATTTTAATTTTCAGTATTTTATTTTCCAGTCCCACTTTTTAAAATGTGTTCATCCACAATTTGTCATAGTGTAGCACGGCTGGGTGGGCTGGACTTTTCTCGAGCAGCCAATTACTGTCTAGATCCCGCCCACCCGTTGAAACGGGTCCTAAATACAAAAATCGAACTTATCAAAAATCGAGCGCAAAAATAAAAAGCGCGAACGCAAAAAATAAGAAGCGCTAGTGCAAAAATGTACAACGAAGAAAATTGCTTATGAATTCGGTTTTTTTAGCTCTCAAAACTTTTGGACCCTTTTTGACGCCATATGGAACGACCTTCCCAACAACATCCATAAGGCTGAGTCACTCAACATCTTTAAAAAACACCTCTTCCAGAAACACTTGCTATAAAAGGAAATGTAATAAAAATTAAATTTGTAAAAAGCCAGATCTAATAATGCACAGGTTTGATGAAGCTACAGTGTAGCTGTTTTTTCCTAAACTACTGACTTGTGTTGTCGTCTCATTTCTAAGATGCTTTGAATAAACACCTCCAGTCCCACCAAGTACCTATGCTTTTGTAGGTAATCCATCCAAGGACCTAATCCATCCAAGGTGTTGCGTTTGATGACGATAGCGAATGAAAAGTTGAATGAAGAAAAGCAAGAACCCAGGAAACACGGTATCAAGTTTTAACCTTGTAGGTACTTGACAAGACCCCGATGTGATCCTGGAGGTGTCTTATATTCGATGGCGAGATCAAATCAAATACAGGTAGGTGAGAGGTATTTTTCAAGGCTATTATAGGAAACCATGATGCCAAAATTCAGCCTTGTAGATAATCTACAAAGTAGAGGGAGAATTGGTAAAGAGTCAGTCTGTGAGGGCTTTGCCTTTTATAGATATTGTTGTTCCACTTGTTGAATAGACACCGATCACTATACATCTGTACATGGCAGTTCTACACTGTTGATGCTGCCCGGCCGCTCAAATAGAATGAGCCCCCACTGAGCCTTGGTCTTCCCAAGGTTTCTTCCATAAAACAGGAAGTTTTTTCTTGCCACTGTCACTTCAGCTTGGGTTCAAAACACTGTAAAGCTGCTGCTTGTGACAACTCACTGTTGTAAACAGTGTTAAATATATGAATTACTGTAATAGCAGCACGGTGGCTTAGTGGTTAGTATGTTCGCCTCTCAGCGCTGGGGATTCCCGGTTTAAATCCCGATCTGGGTGGAGTTTCCATGTTCTCCCCATGTCCACGTGGGTTTCCTCCACGTTCTCCAGTTTCCTTCCACATTCCAAAAACATGAATTCCAGGTAAAGTGAATGCTCTAAATTTCCCTGTATAGGCGCCCCGTCCTGGGTGGTTCTGCCCAGCGCCCAAGATGTTCTCCCCTGGATGGGCATGGGGAACCCAACCACAACCCTACCAGAGAAATAAGTGGAAGATAATGGATGGATGGACTTGAATAGTAGGCAAACATGATCGTTTAGTACAAACAATGATGAAGACGCAAAATAAAAGTGCAGAAGGAAATGCATGAGCAATGAAAATAGACACTTGGTTAATCTCTGCTGACCAAGTTTCTGCCACCAGCTTTTGGTGGAAACTGCTCCGGATATGAAGGAGATAGGAGGAGCTTCCTGAGTCCCTCTGTGTGTATTAAACAAATTCCATGTCATGCAACACTGAAGGAAGGATAAGCTTGTTTTTTCTGATACCGATTAGAGACAGTACATACACACAGCAACAACTACACGCTGCCTCAGGAAATACCACACACACACACACACACACACACACACACACACACACACACACACACACACACACACACACACGTTTAAGTTATAAGTATTAATAAAAACATTTTGTTTAACAGCATTCGGGATCAAAAACTGAACTGAATCATTCGTTCAAATGTGTTGACATGATTCTTTTTTGCTCCATGTGATCAGTTCCACTGACTAAAGATGGACTTTGTAGTTCTACAATTACAGACTGTAGTCCATCTGTTTGTGTGCTACAGTACATACTGCATTAGTCCACTTTATTCTGTTCTAATGGTCAGGACCTCAATAGTACCACCACAAAGCAGGTATCATTAGGTTGGTGCATTATTCCTATCCCAGCAGTGTCACTGAGGGGTTTAAATGAAGCTACAGCAGCACTGCTGCACTAAAACCCCCTCACCGCATCAGTTTCACTGCAGAACGGACACTAAACAATACACCACCCAAATTCTACCTGTTCTGTGATAGTCTGGAGGACCACAGTCTGTTTAATTGTAAAACTACAAAGTCCATTTATATGCTAACTGGTGCTAGAAGGGGGTGTGCCCAACCCGTAGAAAACCCACATGGACACGGGGAGGACATGGAACCCAATTTGGGATTTGAACCTGCATCCTCGCTAAGAGGCGAACATACTAACTACTACACCACTGCAACTCAGAATATATTAGAAAAGATTTTTGAAAAAAGCCATTAAAACCTCAGCTTGGACGTGAAGAGCTAAATATATAAGCATAACAGAGACCATGTGATCTTTTTGCTGCAAATAACACTTTTTTTACAGATTCAATCCTCAATTGTACGGCGAATAAAAATGTCTGGTGATTTAAGAGCTCTTTAAACAGGAAACCTATTTAAAAAATTTATAGTGTTCATTAAAAGATATTACTGATACACAGAGTAAACCGTACATTTTAATAAAGTCTTTCATTAAAAACCACAGACCATGACCATGTCTTTCTCCAGACTTCCTCCCTCTTTCACTCCCGCTTCAGTCTGAGACACACCATCCCTTACTGTTCCTACTATAAATAACGAGCATCTTGCAGTTACACTCAAAGATGAAATGGACAGGACAGATTCATAGTTTCACAGAAACGTTTTGGACCTTTAAAATCCAAGCCAACATACACACAAAATATACATTTGTGGAGGTCTGGATTTGAAATCATACTCAAAATGAAATGACAGGCTGATCAAACTTCAGTGGAAATTCCTCAAGACAAGTTCAAATGAGGCTCAGTAGTGTGTGTGTGTCCACCACGTGCCTGTATGACCTCCCTACAACACTTGGACATGCTCCTGATGAGGCGGCGGATGTTCTCTCCTACGCCTCCCCCTCCCCCCCATGTCTCCTGGTATCTGCTCCATGCTCTGGACACTGTGCTGACCGACACAGCGAACCTTCTTGCTGCCACAGCTGGCATTGATGTGCCATCCTGAATAAGCTGCACTACCTGAGCAACTTGTGTGGGTTG
>JAOUQT010046385.1:0-10941 GCA_025769995.1 Xyliphius kryptos
GGGACTCCAGTAACTACTTGTTGAGGGTTAGAAAGATCCCCGTTCCAAGACACTTGAAAGGTTCTGCCTGTTAGATAGAACCGGAACCATTCAAGTGTCATACCGGAGAAGCCAAGATTGAAAAGAGTGTGTATACATACACACACAAACACATGTACACTTACATACTCACACGTACACACACATGTACACACAAACATTTACACACACATGTACACATGCACACACATACATACACATACACACACATAAATACACACATTGGCAGGGTCTGCCGATCTCACCCAGGACACCAGAGTGGAACATCAGACTAAATGGAGATAAAACTGCAGCGCTGATCTAAAGCCTCATTGGTTTTTATTTAAATTACAGAACACTGTAACTTCAGGTCATCTGGCTTTAATCCAGAACCAGATTCCACAGCGGAATCGCACTGCGTGATGGAGACCATTAGAGAGACACATCTCACACTGAGTCTCCTAAAACCAGCGAGAAGAGAGACGGAGCGCCAGGACAAGAATCATACACTTACTACACTGAACTGGAACTCAAGAGCACTTATCAGCTAGCTAGTGGATACACACACACACACACACACACACACACACACACACACACACTTACTTCTGTGAAAACCTTAAACACATCTACCCCACATGCTTCTGTTTTAGAAGTGATGGATGGATGCTTCAGACCGCAGGATGTTGGAAGCATTACGTTGGGGGACAGGAGTGGTGGGGGGGCTGAGCTGTTTTTACCCCTTGGCAGCTCTTAGTGGAGGTACAGTTTCAGAGACACAGGAAAAAGTTCCAACAATAACTGAATGCATGTGCTGAAAGGTCTGGCCATTTTCAACAGGTTCTTTAAATATCTCGCAGAGTTTATACTGTTCTCCTGACGTTACACCAACGCTCACATTATAAAGAACAAGGCGTCGACAGAGAACACACACCTTTTTATTAAAAGTTAAGTTTGGAGTTTTGATTTATATACATCTTAAAAGACATTTGGTAACTTACTGATACTTACAACCTGAATAGAAAATCAATAGAACATCAATCAAACCATACTTTTGCATGAACTCTGCAGAGGGAGGAACTAAAACACTGTGTGGGAAGGTTCTCTGATTGTAGAAGACCTCGGAGAACGAACCTGTTTAATCACCCCCATTAAACAATTATCCAAAGAAACTTACAAATGCGACAACAACACAGGTCAGTAGTTCAGGACAAACCAGCTACACTGTAGTATCATCAACCCTGATCCTTATCTGATCTGGCTGCCCCTTTTTTATAGCAAATCCCGGTGGAAGAGATGAGTTTTGAGAAGTGACTCCGCCTTATGGACAGAGTTGGGAAGATGTTTACACCATTTAGCGGTGGTGAACAATTCGGCATGAGATTTAATGCTACGGTGAGTTTGGAATCACCAGGCAACCAAACCACCAACAGATCGTAGTGAATGAGTCGGGGTGTATTTAGGAAAGATGGACTAAAAGTTGGAGGGGGCAGTTCCAGAAACTGTCCTGTAGGCGAGTGACAGTGCCATGGCCATGTACAGTCTCTTGGGTTCTGGTTATCTTGGGCCGGTTGAACACAAATCGAGCTGCAGAGTTTTGATTCAGCTGTAGAGGCCTGATTGTGGAAGCTGGGAAACCGGCAAGAAAAGCATTACAATACTTGAGCCGAATGAGGGCTGGAACCAGCAGCTGAGTAGCCTGTTCAGTTGAAAAAGGTCTGATATTCCTGATGTTGTACAGAAAAAGACCAAGTCAGCTGGAAAGATTATGGAGGTTACAGATCAAGTCGGTCGGCGAGATTTTGGAGGTCATGGAGCGAGTCAGCCTGAGAGATTGTGGAGGTTACGGTGCGAGCTGGTCGGAGAAATTGTGGTGGTCACGAAGCGAGTTACGGAATGTATAAGTTTGGTGGTTCGGGTAGCTCAGTGGTTAGACTGTTGGGCTAGCAATCTAAGGGTTGTCGGTTCAAATCCCAGGTCCAAAATCCAGGTTCAAATCCCATATCCACTGAAATTACCAATGTGGGTCCTTGAGTAAGTCCTTTAACTCGCATTGCTCCAGAGATTCTGTTCGAGTTCAAAAAAACTACGTTGGGATACTTGTAAGTTGCTTGGGATAAAATCATCCACTTAATGACCAAATATAAATGCAAATTAAATTATGTCATCGTTTATTTATCATCACGGTGAGACTGTCACAATGTTTCCTTAAATAAAGCCTCTGTACATATAGTTACTTACGTTGGTTCCTCGGAATCCACGTGGGTCTCATCCAACTCCTGGGCTTGTTTAATCCAGGGAGGTTTGGCTTCGACAGGGGGGCTCTCTGCACAAACAGGAGGGATCATTAACACATGTAGTATTTTGAAAGAATTCATTTGTAAATGATGGCGGAAATTAAGTATTTGGTCAATAACAAAAATGTAACTACTACTTTAAATTCAATACTTTTTAACATAACATTTCCTGGCAATGACGATGGTCAAACGTTTCCTGTAAGTCTTTAGCAGGTTTGCATAAACTGTAGCTGCTATTTTGCTCCATTCCTCCATGCAGATCTCCTCTAGAGCAGTGATGTTTTGGGGCTGTTGCTGGGCAACACCGACTTTCTACTTGCTCCACAAATATTTTTGAGATTGAGGTCTGGAGACTGGCTAGCCCACTCCAGGACTTTGAAATGCTTTTTTCGGAGCCTTTGATGCCCGATCGGTGTATTTGGGATCATTGTCATACTGGAAGACCCAGCCATGTTCCATCTTTAATGCTCTCACTGATGGAAGGAGGTTTTGGCTCAAAAACTCACGATACATGGCCCTATTCATTTTTCCCTTAACACGGACCGGTCGTCCTGTCCCCTTTGCAGAAAAACAGCCCCAATACATGATGTATCCACCCAATGCTTCACAATACGTATGGTGCAACTCTGCATTGTTCTTCCTCCATACACGAGGTCTGAGTTTTTACCAAAAAGTTAAATTTTGGTTTTATCTGACCAAATGATATTCTCCCAATCCTATTCTTGATCATCCATATGCTCTCTGCAAACTTCAGACAGACCTAGTCATGTCCTGGCTTAAGCAGGGGGACACGCCTGGCACTGCTGAATTGTCACTGGTTGTAGTGTGGTAGATGGTATCCTTTGGTACCTTGGTCCCAGCTCTTGGCAAGTCATTTTGCAGGTCCTTCCGTGTGGCTCTGGGATATTTGCTCTGCGTTCTCATGATCATTTCGACCCCATGGGATAAGATCTTGCAGATTGAGGGAGATTATCAATGGACTTGTAAGTGTTTTATTTTCTTACAATTGCTCCCACAGTCCCACAGACTTATTCACAACCTTCCTGCCTATTGTAGATGCACTCTTCCCAGCCTGGTGCAGGCCTTCAATTTTTCCTTGTGTCCTTTGACAGCTCTTTGGTCTTGGCCATGATTGATTTTGGAGTCTGTTTGAGTTTAACTGTTTGAGGCTATGGACAGGTGTCTTTTATACAGATACCAAGGTGCTATTAATACAGGTAACGATTGGGGGACAGAAAGGCTTATTAAAGAAGTAGTTACAGGTCTGTGAGAGCCAGTAATCATGCTTGTTTGTGGGTGACCAAATACTTGTTTTCCGCCATATTTAAAAAAAAAAACACATTTCTCATAGTTGAACGTCACTATGATGAAAATTACAGACATCTCTTTTTTAAGTACGAGAACTTGCACAATTAGTGGCTGACTAAATACTTTTTGGCCCCACTGTATACAGCCCCTGTGAAAAAGCCCCTTCCTCATTTCCTGTTTTTTTTTTTGCATGTTTGTCACACTTAAGTGTGTCGGAAGATCAAACCAATTTAAATAGTAGCCAAAGACAACACAAGCAAACACAAATGCAATTTATAAATAAATAGGTTCATTATTAATGGAAAAAAAAAACAAACCTACATGGCCCTGTGTGAAAATTGCCCCCTAAACCGAATAACTGGTTGAGACACCATGAGCAGCAACAACTGCAACCAAGCATTTGCAAAAACTTGCAATGAGTGTTTTACAGCGTTTTGGAGGAATTTTGGCAGAATTGTTCTAATTCAGTGATAGAGCATCTCAATAGGATTCAGGTCAGAACTTTGACTTAACCACTCCAAAGTCTTAATTTAGTTTTTCTTTAGCCATTCAGAGGTGGACTTGCTGTGTGTGTGTTTTGGATCATTGTCCTGCTGCAGAACCCAAGTTTGTTTCAGCTTAAGGTAACAAACAGATGGTCGGACGTTCTCCTTCAGGATCTTTTTTTTATAGACAGCAGAATTTATAGTTTCATTTATCACAGCAAGTCTTTCAGTTCCTGACGCAGCAAAACAGCCCCAGACCATAACACTACCACCCCCATATTTTACTTTTGGTATAATGTTCTTTTTCTGAAATGCAGTGTTTCTTTTATGCCATATGTAATGTTCCATGTCTTTGCCATTTGTGGATAATGGCTCTCACTGTGGTTTGATGGATTCCCAAAGCTTTGGAAATGGCTTTTAACCCTTTCCAGACTGATAGATCTCATTTACTTTCTTTTTCAATTGTTCCTAAATTTCTTTGGAACTCGGTATGATGTGTAGCTTTTTAGGATCATTTGGTGGGCTTCACTTTGTCAGGCAGATCCTATTTAAGTGATGTCTTTATTCAGAACAAGTGTGTCAATAACCAGGCCTGGGTGTGGCTAGAGACAATGTAATCAGGTGGAATAAACCACAGTTATGGTATGTTTTAACAAGGGGGATAATCACTTTTTTACACAGGGCCATGAAGGTTTGGATATTTCTCTCCCTTAATAACAAACACCTTCATTTACAAATTGCACTTTGTGTTTCCTTGTGTTGTCTTAGACTACTATTTAAATTGGTCTGATGTTCCGAAATACTTAAGTGTGACAAACATGCAAAAAAAAAACAGGAAATGAGGAAGGGGGAGAACACATTTTCTCACCACTTTTATATATTAAATGTAAATGAACATGTCATCACACATCAGCTCCTGAATCAACAAATCTCTCAATCAGCCGGAGAACCCTTTGTCCATACAATAAAAATTAACACACTGAGGCCTGAGGTTTAAAAACCACCATATCAAATCCAGCCGTTTAGAACAAACTGGAACCTCAGCACCTCACCACAGGTCCCATAAACCCAACCTCCACCTAAACCCTGATAATAAAGTGGCTCATAAACTCCCTCGGCATGTTATACAGTGGAGAGCCAGTCTGACAGCTGGAGGTGGCAGGAACACCATCGTTTAACATGGACGAGGTTCTGGAGCTTTTAACCCTGGATGACCTGAGGATTTCTGAGAACCCGCTGTCTTGTAAACAGTGGGTATAAGAGTCGATGGTTTAAAATAGACCTTTAGAGAACAATTTGAATGGAACTGGATTATATTTTAATGAATCTTCTGGCTTTGTATTCTGAACATTACATGATGAGGAGCTCTGGGGTTATGAAGGATGGTTATCAATCTGAAGGTTGTGAGTTAATGGTAAGGATGTTGACTTAAGGTGTCGCTAGTTTTTTATCCATGGCACTGCGGGAGCACTGCGACTATGACGGTTACGGGATTGAACTTGGACTGCTGTTGGACTGCATTGCTTTGGTTTCAAGGTTTCCTGTAATCATCGTCTTGAGGTGTCACCAGTTTTCTGTCCGAGGCACTGCCAAAGCACCGGTTGTGGGATGGAACCTGGACTTCTGTTGGACTGATAGTGATGCATTCCTGAAGGATGGACTTACTGGACCTATATAGTTTATTTAATTGTTTTAAATTGTGAAATATGAACACCTGATCTTTAAACAATCTGTATATGACTGTCCTACACTGTTGATGCTGCCTGGCCGCTCAAGGAGGATGAGTCCACCAGGATGAGCCTTGATCCTCTTATGGTTTTTTCCTTAAAAAAAAACCCAACATAGAGTTTTTTTCTTGACACTTTCGCTTTGGCTTTCATTTTGGGGACTCAAACTCTGATGCACTGTTCGAAAAAACGCGGTGCTCTATGACAACTTCCAGTTACCAGGTCATTCTCTGTTGAATTAGAATCAGGATTTACTTTTTGGATTAAGTCAATAGTGCACTTTGATACTGTGTAACTGTGATATTAAAGATTTTTATTTACAGAGAATGAACAGCAGGGAGGTCCTTTCATTCCACTGTCACTTCAGTCTTCAGCTTTAAAACAATAAACCGAACCTGAACTGAACCTGTTTAATATAAACCTTTGACAGATCAGTGGCGATGATCCTGTCTGTATGAAACATTTCATACTCCTCATCACTTCCTGTGTTCATCAACAGGATATTTAATAATTGCTCACTTCCATTTCTCTCCCTCTGTATTAAATTTTGTACATCCTGCGTGGTTCTCGCTCTCCGTCCATGTTCTCCATCACTTAGCATCACCTTCCATCAAGCACAATCTCAAATTACAGTGTCCACAGGAGCTGCTCTGCACCACTCTTTAGTTTCCTCCTGTGTTGTACTTTATACCCTTGTCCTTCAGGGTTCACCCAGGTGGATAGGAACAGGTGTGAGATCAGGAAAAAGAGGTGGGAGTTCAGCAGCACCTCTCACTATCCGATGCTATGTGATGTCCTATCTGAAGGTCACTGGCATAGGCTCTAACGTTTCAGTCGTGGTAGTGGGGCAACATCCCTGCGCTGATGAATTAGCAACATTCCTGCCTTCTTGGCCTCGCCACAACAAACAAGAGGAATCTCATGAAGTCGTTTTGAATTGAAGGAACATCCATTTTATATCAGTCCTTTTGTCCTATGCATCCTTGACGAAATCTGAACAGAAAACCAGTGACAGTGTCAGTTAAGTCTGGATCTTAGATTAGTTCTTTGTTCAGAGAAGTACCCTGGTAAGATGAGATAGAATCAATCACCACACAAAGAGTATCTTTTCATTAATGATAGATGCCATGATGAGGTCTATACCACACTTTACTGTCCTCTTTGTTAAGTTGCTCTTTAGGAACTTTTTCTGCATATCCATTACTAATCATTTTGTTCAGGAATGAATTATACTCTTCATAAAAGTTTGAATCTTTATCATTTTTTTTTCCAGAATACTCATAGTACTTTGCAATGGCATTAGCTGGTTATTGGGCATGATACTTTCTCATTACGAAATGGTAAAGGTAAATAGTAGTGGCCATCTTCTCACTTTGCACTCGCTGAAGGTGGAAGCACGTTCCCTGATTGGATTGGGCGTCGCATGGTGTATCAGAAAATTAAAAATTTTGGGTCAGTTGTGTTGGGCAGAGCCATGGGCACTCAGACTGGGACTTTAAATCTCAACATTGAATCGATCTTGGAGAAGCTTGCAGCTCTGTGTAGGAGTCTGGATGAATTGGAGACCATTAATTTGGGAGTTGGAGTTGCTAAAATGGTGGCCGTGGAACTCTCTCCACATAATTGACTGGATAGTCTTATCTGCTTTCAGCAGCATTATCAGCACTGGTCTTGGTGAGTTGTTGATGGAACAATTCCTTCTGTGGAACTGCTGCTATATTTGCGCAAATCTGTCATTCCTAAGAACTACTCTATAAGTCGGGTCTTATAGACTCTACGGGTCTATAAGTATCCATAAGTGGCTGCTAGTACCCACCCCCAGCAAATACTTGTGAGCCAATCTTGTCTGTCGCAGTAAAATTATGGAGTGGACCATTGACCACTCATCCTAAAAGTGTTTTATCCGCATATGTCCATTACCTTAACTATTCATAATTTGTTAAGGCTTCATGGCTCAAATTAAAAGTTCAAACACTGCCTCATTTTCTGTGATTTAAACTTCATTGAGATACAGTCACTTCGTAAGGTCCTAATGGGTTAGAGCATTTTACTTTGGAACAGGTATTTCACATTGAGTATATAGTTTGGGAAATTCCATGAATGTTTTGCTTTGTATATGACTTATTTCCAACAATGTGATTTTGTAAATTGTGATTGTTTTTTCTTGAGGCAATATTTTCCAAAGTATTTTAGTTTTTCTTCTTTTTCTATTCAATTTCTGCATAAAATTCTGAGTACAGAATGTCACTAAACCACTGGGATCCAAAAAGGCATATGCAGCCATTGTTGACTTAACTAGAACAATGGCTAGTGTGCATTTTTGTCCGACCCCACTACATTCTCCAGATCCCAGATTCATGTGGGTCCTTGAGCAAGACCCTTAACCCTCATTGCTCCAGGGTTGTGTATCAGCCCTGTGTTCTGACCCCAACCAAGTTGGGGTACTTGTTAGTCGCTTTGGATAAAAGCGTCTGCTAAATAACTAAATGTAATGTATATTTACAGATGTTTCCCTTGAAATTGCTGGCTCTGGTTGTTGGGATCTTGTATCCAATTGGGAAGAATGCTGGACATCAGTGACTTTAGCAAAATCAGTGAGTTCTGGCTTGTCATTCTTCCAGTTACCAGGTCATTCTCTTTTTGCAGTTTTTATAAGTTGCCCATTTGTGAAACATCCAAAGCATAAATCATTATTCTCAACATTTCAACTTTTATTTGACGTAACTTGGCTTCCATATGATGGCCGTTAACAAGATGCTCCTTTTCCATTTACATTTTGTCTTATTTCTTAGGTAGCAAAACTGCTTTTGCTTGCTCTTGTTTTAGTTTGGAACTGAGGCTTCTGTTTTTGTGGTCGTTTGCTAGATGAAGATTACAAAGCCAGGCGAAGATCCTGGCTTGTTTCTCAAGAAAGGGTACCGGATCTTTAAATTGGACTCTATGACTATTTTTCTTCATAAAATCATATTCAAAAACAGACTAGCTTTCTGGATTGGCCAGATATATGCAGCTCTAGGTAATAGATCTAATAGATCTTTGGTAGTCTTATCTTCTATGTCGTGTTTTTTCAAAAGCTTGCATAAAATATACAAAATTACATTCAAAGTCTGCTGTGCCAAAAGTATCTCTGTTATGCCACCAATTTATTGAGTAAACAGACACTTGTGTTGCAATTTTGATGTAGTACACTTTGATGGCTGCTGCTGGCCTTGACATTTTAGGACCAGTCCTTTGAAGTGGGACTTTTGGGATGGCACCAGTATTTAAAGGTGCATATTCCACCATATGCTCACCATCTTTTTTTGATACTAATAAATTAATTCGTCACAATTTAACTTTAATCGTGGATGTGACTTTCCGTATACATGGGTGCTTTCAGTGATCTTAATTGTGCGCTGGTATTTTTAATGAGTTTCTTCTTCAACTTGATCTTATTTCTGCTCTTTTTATTTGACGTGCTGCAGGATTTGAAAATTTTTTGGTCCCATGATGGCGTCACAGGTAAAATGTTAACTTTACTTTCTCTTCTCAAGGGAAACTTAACAGGTAAATACTGAAATTGTTTAATTGTGGACATTAAATTTATTATCTTTTTAAATGGAATTGTGGAAATTTATAAATACTAATTTAAAAAAAGGGTCTGTAGTGTCTTGTGCTGTAACACTGTATCACTGCATGTAGTTGACATACAGGTCTGAAAAAAATTAGGAGACAACTGCAAAATGATCAGTTTCTCTGATTTTACTTTTTATAGGTATATGTTTTAATGAGGTTGAGGTCTGGAAATTGGGCTGGCAATGACAGGGTCATTGATTGATCCAGCTGTGTGGTATGGAGCATTGTCCTGCTGGGAAAAAAACAGTCCTAACAGTTGGGAAACATTGCAAGAGCAGAAGAAAGCAATTGTTTTTCCAGGAGAACCTTGTATGTGACTTGATTCATGCGTCCTTCAAAAAAATGAACCTGCTCAGATCATCTCCGATCCTCCGCCAAATTTCACAGTGCCAGACACCATGGCTTGTTCACCTCTCCAGGTCTCATTCTAACCATTAGACGAGCAGGTGTTGGGCAAAGCTGAAAATTGGACTCGGTTCTCTATGGTTCTCAATCCTGACTCTCCTTTGATCTTACTCCCCTTCTTTGGCAAGTCTGTTTTTATGCACTCTGTGCAATTGTTCCATGCATTTTGTCACCTCCAAAATTGTGAAGAGAAATGGCCTCCTTCAAGTTTTTTCCTACTTTCCATTGTTCCTAAAAGTGGCGGGAAAATTCGTTGTTCCCTGTGTGGCAGAAACTTTTCAACAATGTTGCAGCACATTCACACTGCTGTCAGGCGCAGGGTAGGTAAGCATTTTCAACACGATTTTTCCTGAAATAAAGTCCTTGAGGCTTACAGTTCAACTAGTTTATTGGTCTTTCAGGCATCCAAGAAAAACAGTCCTTCCAATTACTATGCCTGTCTAAAAACATCAATGAAAACTAAACAAATGCTGTACCGCTCTCACCTACCTTCCACACGCTGCTACCATACTGCCATTAAACCATGTCAAGGCCCACCCTTGAGTCAGTGACAGGTAAACCCTCTAGAGGTTGATAACAATAACGGCAGGAATTCCTAAATTGAAGAACCATCCATCCATTCCTTTACTAAGGATTAAGGGGGGTGGGGGGTTGTTCCTTATGCCCATAAAGGGGAGAACGCTTCGAGAGCTGGGCTCCCGAGACAGGCCAAACTATTGCTGAAAACACACTCACTCACATACACATGCACGCACAGACACACAATTTAAAGCATTCAATTTACCTTGAATCAAGGTTTTTGGACTGTGGGAGAAAACTGAAAAACCCAGAGAGAGAAAACTTACGCAGACACAGGGTGAACATGGAAACTAGCGCTAAGAGGCAAAGGTGCTAACGTTAATAGAAATATCTACACTATACTTATAGTTTGACCTACAGCCTTTATTTATTAAACTAGAAACAAATAAAATAATTTACTAATACATAAACGTTGGCCCGGGTCACATGATGGCTTAGTGGTTAGCACATTCGCCTCTCAGCGCTGGGGATTCCCGTTTCGAATCCCTATCTGGGTGGAGTTTGCAT
>JAOUQT010046392.1:0-10941 GCA_025769995.1 Xyliphius kryptos
ATTATCCCATGGAGGTCTGGAAGTTACATTGTGTTGTTTAAGCGTTCCCTTTATTTTTTTGAGCAGTGTATATATATGCGCATTTGGTTGGAGTGGTTAACACGTTTCATCTCCCAGTCCAAAAACATGGATTCAAAGTAAACTGGCTGCTCTAATTTGCCCCTATAACCTCACCTGTGTGTGAGTAAGTGTCTGCCCTGCGATAGATTGGCGCCCTGTCCTGGTGTATTTTCCCAGCACCCTAGATGTTCCCCCGTGACCCTCGTAGACGATTAAGCGAAAGATAATAAATGAATGAATGGCAAAGGCTATTATTTTCTATAAATAATGTGAACATGCTTGAAAACAAAACAACTCTCTTAACTATGCTAGAAAAGTGCTGTATAAATAAATACGTACTCCAACTTGCATAAAAATTTTGCAACTTAACTTTGCAAGATATAAAGTTGCATAAAAGAAGAGAAGATTTTTTTTTGTGCTCGATTGTTGCTTAACTCTGCACATTTGCAACACAAAGTGTTTTTCGGTTGTGCCGAGACACTGCACCAAATAAGCCACCATATCCCTTGTTTTCACTGCGGCTATGAGTACAAAAACTATTAAACTTCTAAATAACTCCAAGATGGACTTGAATCCAGAAAAAAAAACACTTAAATAGATTCTGAAAAAGGGGACAGTAAAGATTGTGGTACTTAAATTAATCTACTGTGTGTTGCCCGGACCTTTAGCCCTACCTGTAATAATGCCACCTCTTATGTAATGCATAATCATAAAGCTGACCTATCAGATGTCAGCAAGGCAAAAAGAGCATCAAATTGCCTTGTATAGACATTTGTCCCCAAGCTCACACCCAACTGACACCCAAGCCTCACAACTAATCCGGCTGTCTGTCTCGCTTTAACCCCCTTGAGTATTAATAACGGCGCTCAACCATCTTTCCCAGTGAGGAAAGTAAACAATAATAATAATAACCTGTCCGCATGAGCTGACAGATCCATAAACCCATCTGTCACCGTACCACGACTCACTGGCAAAGTTAGCCGAGTGCCCACCTGTATCGCAAGCCAGTTATGAGCTCATGAAGGGATCATCGGTTATGGCATTGTCATCACTCATACCCGCTGATCACGAGGTGCCTCCAAGGATGCTAATGACATCATCTCACCCACTAAATCACTGCTTCTTCCAGGGCAGGGAGTGCAGCACCCACCAGAGTCATGAGCTCATGGACACCCTTGATTCTAAATACAGGAGCTGTGTCTTAGCCGAAAAATGGCAGCAATGTCATCTCAATGTGCATGTTATTTTAAGAAAAGCAGACATCATCTGAAAAAGATGCATCTCGGGGACAAGTTTGCACCATGTTTTTACAGTCAAGCATTTTCACTGATAATAAACAACCCCATTTCGATAAGAAGGAGGAAGAGGTGATAAGGGCTCCTTAGTTTGGACTGTTGTTACCTGCTCTGTAGCTATGGGATACAGGAACAACACAGGTGGGCACTGAGAAAGGTGTCACTAGCATGACGCAGCACTATGCACCTAGCTGTTCGTGCTGAGGAAAGCCCTTGTCTGCATTCCTCGCCCGCCACCCTGCACAACCTCATCGGCTCAACCTGGGATTACACCCAAACAGCCTTCCATAGAGCGGCCACAGGCAGGTTCAGGCATGTGCCGCCTGAGCACAGCCAAGACAAACACACTTACACAATGGTGAGATTGTGTATCTGCCACGTCACCTTCCTCTGATGTCTTTAAACGAGACGCCTCGTGGATGAAAAACTCACAAGCACTTTCACCTAGAACTAGAAATGAACTGAAGAGAGACACTTTTAAACCAAATTCAAACAGTGTGTAATATTAGGTCAACCCCAATATGCACATTATCTAAATCGTACATTCACTGGTCACTTTATTGGGTACACGTCCATGTTTTGGTGGAACGATGGCGAAGTGTTTAGCAAGTTCACCTCAGCGCTGGGGAATCAGGTTTGAATCCCAATCTGGTTGGCATTCCTATGTTCTTTCTTTGTCCACATGGGTTTCCTCTGGGTTCTCTGGCTTTCTCCCACAGTCCAAAGACATGGATTCAAGGTAAATTGGCTGCTCTAAAAAACCCTTCTTTTATAGTGTTTATGAGTGTATGCGTGAGTGTGTGCCCAGCCATAAATTGGCACCCTGTCCTGGGTGTATCTGCCCAGCATTTATAACATTCTCCCCTAAATGGGCATGGGAAGCCCTTTCGCAACCTAGTTTGCCTACGGTGCAAAGGAATTGGTCCTCCACGTTTAACTTCCTTGCAGTGAAACATACTCATACACATTACACACACTGAGTAAAGTGAGCACACGTGCCTGGAGCAATTGGGGTTAGGTGACTTACCATAGAACTTGGTGGGACCGGGATTTAAACTGGGAACCTTCAAGTCACAAGGCGGTTTTCTTAACCACAAACCTACAACTAGTATAGAATAGCCTAGTATAGAATTAAGCGGAAGAAAAAGATGGATGGATGTCAATGTTTAACACCCAATGTCCATTTAACCAGTTCCACCTACCATATAAATGCATTTAAAGTTTTAAAAAATTAGAGTTTATCTGTATACTTTTGTCTGTTCTTCATTGATCAGAACCTGCAGAGAGCCACCAAAGTACATACTATTTGAGTGGGGAATGATTCTCAGCACTGCAGTGACACCGAAGTCATGTTGCTGTGTTGATTTGTGTTGATGTGGTACAATTGGCCTACATCCTAGAATCAATGAAACTGCTGCACAAGAATAATCCCCTAATCAAACATATCCGGTCAGCAGCATCCTGTGAGGACTAATGAAGGATTTAAGAATGACCAACAAACTGTGCAGCAACAAATAAGCTAAACATTAAGCTGTGAGCTTATTAAAATCTGCACTGACAAGGTTGAGCAATGATGCAACTGTGCCTAAAGGATACAGGATTCAAACACTTCAGCAGCACTGCTGTGTCTGATCCAATCATACAACAAAACACCCACCAACACACTGCCAACATATCAGTGTCAATGCAGTGATAAAAATTACCACCACCTAAATTATCCATGCTATGTTGTGGTGAAGTGGTTTGTTAATTAGAGCACAAACTGGAGTGTGGAGCAAAAGCGTGATTCGGTGGAGTCTGTGAATAGGAGGCAGATCAGGTAAATAAAACCAGTTGCCTCCACTTAATGTGCTTAATTATCTGTCATTCTGTGTGCAGTGAAAAGGATGTAAAGGATGTTGAAAGCAAAAAGGCGTGAGAACGCTGCAGCGACAGGAAAGTCCGACAGGAGTCTACATATAAGTGGAAATTATTACCTTATCACTCCTAAACAATTTTTGCATAATAATTTGGAACACAGTGTACAGGGGCAATTTAGAGCAACAAAATTTTCTTAAATACAGGTTTTTGGACTGTGGGAAAAAAACGGAGAACCCTGAGAAAACAATGGGATACGCACGACAGAGCCCTAAGCCCTAAGCCACTTTGCCATTACTCAGGAAACTTTGTATTCAACTTGTTTTGTAAAGTGAGCGTGGTCATGTGGGAACCGGAAAAACGTCCTCTGATCTCTGTATCATTAACTTTGTAGTTATTTTTTGGCTTTTTTTGCTCCGGCCAACTCACATCTGATTAGACCAACTTCTAGGTCTTTTTTTTTTGTATTAAAACACAAAGCTCCAGACTATGAGCCGCAATCAGATGATGAAACAGCAAGTTTATGTCCTTCCTACTCAGACAGACAAATGGAAGGTGAATTGGGTAATGATGCTGTGCCTCATATCCTGTACCGAGGCAGTAATTACACATGCCATCTGCACACGGTTTTAATGTGGGCATAAATGAGATGCACTAAAACTATAGAGGCCCCCTTCATTTGAGTCACAAGATTTGCGGCTGTTAAGTTGTGGCTACCAAATACACAAGCAAACAGGAAATTGTCAGTCTTATCAGAGTTGGCGGAGATGTTCGTCACCAATTCTGTTGGCACAAGATCAGTAGGGGGGTATGAAAAAGGAGCTTTGAAGCAAGTGAGTTTGATTTTGCAGAGATATCAAATATAAAGAAAACATTAAGACCTGTTAGGGAACTCGTCTTACACCAGTAAGCAAATTTAAAAATAGTGACTTTAGGATGATGAATAAACCAGGATTTAATATAAACGTAATCTTGTTTGTCTGCCAAACAACCTTAACAAGGCCATGTTCGAATCTTGGGTACACAATTGGTACAATAAAACCTGACATCTACATAATTTATAAGAAATCTTATTAGCACTCACAGTGGCAGTAGAAGTCTTATCAGCATGTTTTGGGAAATAATCTACTCTTTAAGCGATAGACTTAATCGCTTACGTAAATTAAAGTAAACTAGTTTAAAGCACAAAGGCTCTGATGACAACGAGATGTAACAGATGACAATCAGTGGTTTAATATCTTGAGCGGAAGTAGCATCTGTCACAATGCAATACACTTGCATTTATGAGCAGGATGGTGGGAGATGGTAGCATAAACTGATGATCCACATTAGGTCAAGCGGACTTCCTTCCTAAATGCAGTTCTTCAAATAAGGAAAGAACTCTATTACAATTATTCAGTTCCAGTATTGCGTAACGGCTCTTAACTCTTACTCTTAACCAGTTTGAACTTGTCTATGACGCAGTCGTGCAGGTTTCTTCTAAAAAACTGGTTTAAACCAGTCAGCAGTAAGGTGTAAAACACTAAACGAACATTACTGCACAGATCAAACAAATCATTTATTTACATGCCGAGCTGGATCGGTGCACCAGATGACAAGATCAAGGCAACAGTTGTAAGGAAATTCGCATAACTTCATAACTAAAGGAAGAAACCTTGAAGAAGCAGGATTAAACAAGGACCTGACTCTCCTCTGGGCGAGGCCCGACAGCAAGGTTAAAATCTAGGAGTCCTTGCGTTGCAGAATACTGTGGATATTAAAGCGATTACATAACTTGTATTTAGTGTGGCTGTCCCTCAGCCCATTTGACCCCCAGACATCTGTTTCTTTTTTAAGCAACCTGCATTAATCTACACTCACTGGTCTCTTTATAATCATTATCAGTTTCACTGATTCCTATAGATGCACTCTGTACTTCTATAGTTCAAGATTGTGGTCTGTATTTTTCTCTGCACACATTTTAAGACCACTTTATTCTGATCTCTGTTGGTCAGGACCACCACGGTACCACAGGCGAGATATATTTTTGAATGATGGCTGTTTCTCAGCACTGCAGTTTCTCCACACTCTGTTTGTGTTTGTTGGTATAATTGGATCAGACACAACAATGCTGCTGGAGCTTTTAAATCACTGTGATCATTTTACTGAACACATCAATCTTCCTGGGTGACACGGTGGCTTAGTGGTTAGCACATTCGCCTCTCAGCACTGGGAATTCCCAGTTCGAATCCCAATCTGGGAGGAGTTTCCATGTCCTCCCCATGGCCATGTGGGTTTTCTCCAGGTTCCTCCCACAGTCCAAAAACATGGATTCCAGGTAAATTAAATGCTCTAAATCGCCCCGTATTGTGTGTGGATGTGTGAGTAAGTGTGTGCCTAGGGATGGACTGGTACTCTGTCCTGGGTGTATCTGCCCCACGCCCGAGACGTTCTCCCCAGGATGGGCATGGGGAACCCCATCGCGACCCTCGTAGACAATTAAGCGAAAGATAATGAATGAATGGCAAAGGCTACCCCCCCCCCTCCCGCCTGACCCTAGTAGAGGAATGAGCGGAGGAAAATGGATGGATGGATCAATTTTGTTGCTTTTGTTGCTGCAAAGTTCACAATCAGTTTGTTTTAGTCAAAAAAAAAACACCATGATTCTGATAATTTGCTCTGAATGGTGTCATCCAGGTGGAGGGAGTCTGTACGGTAGCTGCTGATGCCAATTCCCTAACAGGCTTCCAAATGATCATCAGTGAGGGTGGACCGATATCTGGAATTCATCATTTACATCTGGGGAAAAAGATGATTCACAAATACAGTATAGTATAGTCAGTCCAGCAGTATTATGGAGGTGGTTTAAAAACTGCAGAGGCACTACAGTGTCTAACTCATGAAGTGCAGTACACACAAAATGAATGTGTTTTTCTAGTGCTCTTCAGTGCATTTTAATATTTTTGTATTTATGAAATTTATAGGATTGAACAAAAAAAAATGTCAAAATGTCATTATATTCTGAATTTTGGTAACATTGAAATTGGCATTGCATCATAACCCTAAATTCATTATGACAAAGCTGGATTTTGTCTTTTATGAAGTAAAACTATACATGTTTTATTTATTTTTATTATTTATTTATTTTATTTAGATATCGGCAAGACTCTTCTTGCCAGCAAACCCACAACTTGTCCCCTTGATTCCATCCCTTCTCACCTCCTTCAGGCCACTGTCCCCTCTATCACATCAGCACTTACAAACATCAACTGCTCTCTCAGCTCTGCTACTTTTCCTGATTCCTTTAAACAGGCCATAGTAAAACCTTTGCTCAAAAAGCCAACGCTCAAACCAAATCTGGTCGAGAGCTACAGGCCTGTTTCTATCTAAAATCCTGGAACGCGTAGAAGCTACCCAGGTCTCCACGTTTCTCACACATAACATTAGCTCACAGTGCACAAAATTGACAATGACATTACAGAAGTAAAACATTTACTCACACACACACACACTTGTTAAACTATACATGTGCTATACATGTTAATGGTGTTGCAGTCTAGCTGTTTTTTCCTAAAAATACTGACTTGTGTTGTTCTCTCATTCGTAAGTCGCTTTGGATAAAAGCGTCTACTAAATGCCTAAATGTAATGTAATGTAATGTATTTATTAATACTAGACCCCTTTAAATACACAGCTTTTATTATAATGGAGCTAAAAGATAATAACGTAAACACTTTGTCGCTCAAATGAAATTTAAGGACTTTGATTTATACACTGATTAGCTCCTATTGAAGCTTTTTTTCTTTAAGTTTAATTATAATCATTTAGATTTACCTGAATACATCAAGCTTTGTCACTTTGTTGCAATGGTGGACAATATTTTTATATCAGAATCAAAAGATATGCGTATTGGCTACTACCTGATCCTAAAATTTAAACAGTAACCAAACGAGTTATTAGGGAAGGTCAGTATTAGTTGACCAGGCTGAAAATCAGGTTTGGTCTGAGCTGAATAAGAAAGTTTTAATTCAGTGGAAATTATTTACAGTAAACCATTATTAGTAAAACTGAAATTAGGACATCACAAATGTTCCACAGCATCATATTACCAAAATCAGTTTTAACATAAATATTTTCACGTCACAAATTTCAACAGTACTTTTTGTTTGCACTGATCTGACATTAAAAGTTATGGCAACATTTTTATTGTTTATTTCTATTTAATAACAATTTAAAAACATGAATTGATTTGGTGATTGTTTTAATAAAAAAATATGATAAATCAGTTTTTGAAGTCATCAGGTTGTTTGACGTTCATTTACCTATAACTTCACAGTGTAGAAAATGCTGTGCAGTGATTAGTGATTTAAAATTCAGCTCAAATCTGAAACCTGTAAATTATTAAACATGATACGTAAAGATGGTGGGGAACCATTCTGAACAATAAACAGCATGAAAATATGACACCCCTTTATTACAAAATAACAAAATCCATTTTACACCTCAGCTTCTCCGTTTAATGAGAAGTTCGTGGAATGGAAAAGAGGCAGACAGGTTGAGCTCATATGAACACAGTGTGAAATTCATAATGTATATGTCAAGAACTTTACAGAGTCCACATGGAAAATACTCTATCACGTTTTTGTGTTTTGTGTTAACATTTTTATAAAACACATAAATAATAACATATTAATTACTGAATATTACAACAATTATAAGTTCATCTAAATAACTAGACAGCAGCTTGCACTAAAGATTAATACTCTGTTCACCTTGCTAAATAAAGTTGGGAGTTATCTTTTCAGGTTTCAAGGACTCAAGGTTTAAGTCCAGCACCTATTTAATTACAGCATCACATATGAAACTGCATGTTTAACTGCATGTAATAAATTACAAAAACAAATATGTTCTGGATGAAAAAAATGGGGGGGGGGTTGTGGGTTGTGTGCAGTTTGGTTGCATTGAATCACCGGTCACTGCTGCCCATAGACAGAGAGACTCACACATAACAATACATACTACTGGACTTTAATTAATGTTTATTCATCCAACACCACGTAATTTGAAAACTTTGGAACTTTGGAAATTACCAATTTGACATCCAAGAAGTTTTCAGGTGACACAACATTAACAGCATGTTCCCTGGTTCCAGTAGGTGGTTGGGTTTAAATCTTTGAAAAATCTTGGTAATTTTTTGAATGATTCTTATTTTCCATTTGGAAACAAGACACAAATCTAACCACTTTTTACATATTTCTCAGCTCAAACTTTAAGATGGAGCATGGTAGCTCAATGGTTAGGATGCTAGGCTTTCAATTTAAAGGTTGTAGGTTTAAACTCTGCAGAAGATGGAGTGGTAGCTTAGAGGTTAGGGGTTTGGGCTGTCAATCTAAAGGTTTTGGGTTCATATCCTAGGTCCACTGAAGTCACCACTGTGGGTACTTAAGCAAGACCCTTAACCCTCTGCTAAATGACCAAATGGAAATGTAAGTTACCACTGTGGGCCCTTGGGCGTGGTCCTTAACACTTGCTTCAGAGGTACTCTATTATGGCTGATTATTTACTCTAACCCTAACCATCAAGTTGAAAATTTTATACGGTGCGTTGGATTACAATACCTGTTGAATGACCTCATAAAAATGACTGAATTAAATATTAATAAAATATCACAGACATATGATTTTATTTAGAACAAGAGCCCATATTTTCATTGGTGCCTTTAAGCCATATGATTTTACCACATTAAACACTAAACCACAAAATAAACACACATAACACAACATATACAAAGCTACCAATGCAATGTGTAGTTCACGAGAAGCATCACTTACTTCAAGCTCTTTGATCTTATCATCAGTGTTTTTCTGCTTTTCAATGAGCTGATTATTAATCTCTCCTTTTGACTGCAAAATAAACCTGTGGGGCATTAAGGGTAAGTTTACTGATATATGGGCTATGTCAGCAAACTTGATATATAAAAACATATCTCTAAATGTGTGAGAAAAACCAGTAAGAGATACATACATGCGTCCTACACCTTCATACATGCGAGTGCTGTCAGGAAGTGATGTGATCTCTATGTGAGTCAGGTTCGCGTGTTTCTTCATGCGATTCAGCTGTTCGATCTGCAGGTCAGCCAGCTTCACCTTTTGTTGCGTATCAATCATTTTGGCGTGCAACTCCGCAAAGGCCTGGATCATAAATAACAACGTGTTAAAAGCATTAAATGAATTTTATTTTTTAGCGGTTATTGTTGTATCATATGTTTAAGCTGTTACTAATGATAACACAATGTAGTTGAAGGCTTGTGGTTAACCAGAATGCTCCTGGTTCGATTACTGGGCCCACTAACTACAATAGCTGAAGTGCCATTGGGCAAGGCATCTAACTTCAACTGCTTTCCTGAAGGGGTGTATATATGAATCACTGCATTGATTATGCAGCAGGCGATTTAATGCACTGATATGTCCGCAAGAGTATTGATTAATGTATTTATATTGCTGCCATTTTTTGATGCCCACTCTGACATAAACCTAATACCTTCCCAAAAGATGCAGGAGGTGCTAACTCATTATGTCGTACAACTTCCTTTATACTTTAAGTCAAACTTTACCCTCGAAATAAGGAATCACCTTTTATTTAATATTAAAATGTTACACTTCATATCCTACTAATATAGGACGCGGTTTCAATAAGAAGATTTCCACTTTTCCACCAACACTACTCACAAAAATCTGCAACTTTAAAAAAAAATTAAAAAAGACAGGTACACAATACTGTGTAATACATGTCTGTAAGTGTTTCAGTAATGCACAGAAATGAGATGGCATGAATCAGAACACCACTGCAGACATGTAAGGAGCAGTAATTCAAGCTTCAACCATCTCCTGAGAATAAAACTGTCTGGAACATTATGTTATGATATGATATCAGAATTAGAATCAGACTTTATTGGCCAAGTATGCTCAGACATACAAGGAATTTGTGTTTGGTTATATTAGCTAACAGTGCACAAAATTGACAATAACATTACTGAAGTAAGACATTTACTCACATAAACACACACACACAAACATGCATGTTAAACTATATAGTGTGTGTATCTCACTGTGCTTTTTAAATATATATTTATGACATATTCAATATATATTATTAACTTTTTATTAGGTAATTTAATCGTAATGAATCAAATTGAAAAGAGGGAATTTTTAAGTATTGAAAATAAACGAATTGTTGGCTTGAAGAATCAATATCTGACTGAGTCATCATGAGGCCTTCAATCGACACCTTTACTTCCCAGGCAACTTGTGCAATACTGCCTCTGCTCCGGCACATCTGATCACATCACACACTTCAGTGTGTTTATATATGTTTCACTGCACGAATGTGTCATGTGTGGAGGACAAATTTCTCTGTGTGTAAGCACTCTAGGCAAAAAATATCACTTTATTCATCAACTGCAGCATGTACAATACACAAACTGCAGCACAGCTATTACTTGTATTACATATTTTACTGACTGTATTGGTTTGTAGCTTACTGCAAATAGTTTACATTTGTGACATAGAATATTCCTATTATTTTCTTAATCAATCAGAATACTTTATTAATTCCCAAGGGGAAATTGCAGGTGTTACAGTGATTCAATTGTATACACACACACAAACACACACACACACACACACACACACACACACACACACACACACACACACACACAATAATATTCTAACATTCTTGCTATAATATA
>JAOUQT010046410.1:0-10940 GCA_025769995.1 Xyliphius kryptos
TGCTGTGTCGGTCAGCACAGTGTCCAGAGCATGGAGCAGATACCAGGAGACGGGCCAGTACACCAGGAGACATGGAGTGAACATCCGCCGCCTCATCAGGAGCACGCCCAGGCGTTGTAGGGAGGTCATACGGGCACGTGGAGGACACACACACACACTCTACTGAGCCTCATTTGAACTTGTGTTGAGGAATTTCCACTGAAGTTGGATCAGCTGGTCCTTTGATTTTAAATAGGATTCCAAATCCAGACCTCCATGAGATAATCATTTTGATGTTCTTTTGTTATCAACACATTCCACGATCTACTAAATAAAGATTTGCAACTGAAATATTTAATTCATTGAGATCTAGGATGTTCTTATATATCCTTATATATAAGGATGTTACTGATGATGGTTGTGATATAAATGCTAAAGATTGGGATAATAGTAATGAAGATGGTACTAAAATGGTGATGTAATCAAGCTGGTAATGTATAGTAGTACTGTGATGAAGGTTGGTATAGTGATGGTGATGCGTATATTAATGTTTACGTTGATGCTGCTGTTATGGTGATATCTCTGGCCATAACGTAATGTGGCGATGATGATGATGATGATGATGATAAAATAATAATAACGGTTGTGGCGATCATTTTAGTGCTGTACTCCTCAGACAGAGGTCAGATGAAATGGATAGGAGCAGTTGTCATGGCAACCTGTCTCTGTGCTAAAGCTTGTCTGGGCAACCACGGCACATCACTTAACTTTCAATGTAAGAACATTAATATAATGATGTTTTAAGAAGCTGTATTACTTAAGCTGAGTGTAGTAGCGCATTGTTTATCCATTATGGCAGATTAAGTGCTCATGGGAAACGGAAGCCATCAGAGTTTTGCAAGTACAAATACAATAAGCTCCCACTCAACTACAGTCTATGTATCTCACATAAACACAAAACAAAGCTGCTTTCCGCTGTCTTCAGTGTTATGGCTGTGAGGATGGCACGCTCTGAGTCTATTTTAGGAAAACGTTGAGTTAGGGGCGCTGGGGATCGGCAGATTGGACTCAGGGGGATGCTGGGTGGATCGTCTGAGGCGGCAAAAAGTTACAGAACAGTTCTCCTGAATCAAATTACTATGACTGATCGGCTCACCACTCCGTGCTGGAGATCCGGGGTTGAGTTTACATGTTCTCCCCGTGTCCGTAGAGGGATTCCTCTGGGTTGTCTGGTTTTCTCCCACAGTCCAAACACATGGATTTAAGGTCAATCGGCTGCTGTAAATTGCCCTTATATAGTGTGTGTAAGTAAATGTGTGCCCAGTGGCAGATTGGCGCTTTATCCTGGGTGGGCATGGATGCACCCAGGGGTAAAGTGAAGGTGATGGACGGATGCTAACCGTGGGCTAACGGTGGGCAGCCTCGTACACGACGCCCGGGGAGCTATTAGGGGTTAGGTGTCTTGCTCAATGGCAGTTCAGCCGTAGTACTTGGTGGGACTGGAAATCGAACCGGCGACCTTCAGGTTGCAAGGCCGGTTCCTTAACCACAAGCCTACAACTTCTGATCTGTATTATTCTCTTAGTCTCTATAAGCCGAGCCCAGAGAGTCCGAGTAAATAGAGACGGAACATGCCGCACCAGACTGTCGTTAGAATGAAAACCACGAAGCAACACGGCAGCGCTGGATTACACACCCGCCCTAAATTCATGACTGTTCCCCCCAGTTTACTCTCATTATGTGATGACAGATAGATGCGAAGGGAAAAAGCAGCCTTTCCGACGTCTGATTAGAGTCTTTTGTTATCAAACCAATCAATACGGCGTTCGCACGAGGACAGCCTGTCAGATGAAGTGTGTTTGGGCTGCGTGCAGGTTCTGATTGCTTGTGCAAACACAGATTCCAGGTTCAGTGCAATGTGTTGCCTGATTTGTACAAACCTACATGTTATATATAATTAAGAGGGAAATGTCTTCTGAGACCGTAGAGCGCAAATGGGTTTTTAATTTACGGAACGGTTTGCGAGCGACGTCTTTAAAAAAAAAAACGGCTTTTAATGTCGCGAGATCTTTGTTTCAGTCAATGTGATCCACTAAAGAAATACATAAGAGGGGTGGTAGGTGGGTGGGATCTAAATAATACCATTAAATTTAACATTTATATACCTATAAATGCCAAAGCCCTCACTGAGTCACTCAAAGATCGCTAATTCGCCCACTTCCTGAGTATCTACAAGGATAAAAGTTGGCGTACTTTGGAGTACTTTACACCTTCCTACCTCTAATGGTCCAATGGTTTGTTCGAGATCACCATTAAATGACTCACTGTCACATTTGGGGTCTTCCCAAGTACCTACAAGGCTGAAATTCGGCACCGTGATTCCCTGTCATAGCACGTTCATCCCCCTGCGCTGAAGATCCCCGATTCCAATCCCAATCTGGGTGGTTTCCATGTCCTCCCCGTGTCTGCGTGTGTCCTCCGGCTTCTCCGGTTTCCTCCCACAGTACAAAAACATGGATTCCAGGTAAATTGGCTGCTCTGAATTGCGCCGTATAGTGTGTGTTTGAGTGTGTGGGAGTGAATGTGTGTCTAGTGAGGAGTTGGCGCCCTGTCCTTGGTGGATTCTCCCAGCGCCTGAGGTGTTCTTCTCTGGATGAGCTTGGTCACCCCCCCACCCCCCACTCCCCCCCCACGACCCTCGTAAGCGGAGATGATGAATGAATCTATAAATTACCTTCAGATCAGTTGGAAAAACAAACAGGTTTTCGCTTTACTGCGTTCCATTGTTTGTTTGCGATCTCCAGCGAACGCAACACCTCGGATGGATTGGTGTCTTTGCGAGTAGCTACAAATCTGAAACTTGGCTCCGGCATTCCTTATGGTGTCTTTGGAAAACCTACTGATAAAATCACGTAGGAAAGCAGCCGTGTGGACACCGTAGTCACAACTACCACTATATTTGTTCTACATATTCATTTCAGATTTTAACTTTTAACTTTCAGGTTGTTATCATGTTCTTCTTCATAGCGCCACACGGGTCTTTAGCTACTTTAAATATAAGATACAAAAAAAAAATAATAATAATTTGGCCCTGTCCAAATATTGCCCTGCCCTGGGTTTAATCTGCTCAGCACCTGAAGCGTTCTACCCCCTTCGGGAGGCTTCAGGCGCTGGACACCCAGGACAGGGTGCCAATCTATCGCTGGGCACACATTCACTCACACACGCATCCACACACTATACGGGGCAATATAAAGCAGACAATTTACCTTAAATCCATGTTTTTGGACTGTGGGAGGAAACCGGAGAACTAGGAGGAAACCCACGCAGACACGGGGAGGACATGGAAACCACCCAGATTTGCTGAGATATCGATTTGGACCATATTTTAATAGATAATCCTACTTTCCGGGCGACAAGTGGCTTAGTGGTTGGCACGTTCGCCTCTCAGCGCTGGGGATTCCCGGTTCGAACCCCAATCTGAGTGGAGTTTGCATGTTCTCCCCGTGTCTGCATGAGTTTCCTCCCACATTCCAAAAACATGAAGGTAAATTGAATGCTCTAAATTGCCCTGTATAGTGTGGATGTGTGAGTGAGTGTGTATCCAGTGATTGATTGGCGTCCTGTCCTGGGTGTATCTGCCCAGCGCCTGAGACGTTCTCCCCTGGATGGGCATGGGGATGGGGAACAACATCTTAAATATCCTCCCACTTGTTTTAATCTGCTTTACTTCATATTTCGGAAACATTAGTAAAGCCACTCTAACGTAAATTCTGTTGAAACAGCACCATCTAGCGGACAAGAGGTGTGACAACAGGAGAATGCTGCACGCAAGTCAGCAGTCTGAGCGTCTTTGTCCGTTGCATCCTTTGATTCTTTCAGGTGCTGAACACAAATACTGCTACCCTCACCCTTGTTATCCAAAAGGGTTTAGTTATAAACCGGACAGCATGTCTGGTGCCGCCCGAGAATTTTAGGAAAAAGATATACAGGTCCAGGCAAACGTTTGGGTAGAGGAGCACCTATCATCCTTTCATAAGCAGCTGTAATTGCTCTCTGCAATCTGTTCATGTCTGGTTTAATCAGAAGGGGATTTCAGAGAACAATTAGAACTGCTGAAAGGATTATTGGTTCATCACGGTTTCTCTATCAAAAGCATGTTTTTCTTACCTGGGTTAAACTTCCACAAGTCATTAAAGTGCCGGTCCAGTCGCGCATTGTAGCCCCCAAATATGTACAGCTCTCCATTGTATGAGACTGAAAAGAATCACAGTAACATCAAAAAGTTAAAGTGTTCTGGTATTGAGGTTACTGAATATAAAGTCACAATCTCATAAACTCTCTCAAGTTAAAACAAGCAAGAGTCGTTTTTAATGCTTTCCCAACCGACTCATCAGTCCTCCCACTACTGAACCGACTGTTTCTGAATAAAAATAAATAATTTTTAATAAGTAAACCTTGTTAGTATTGGTAATATCATATTAGCTTCTGCTTAATCACATACAAGGGTCACAAGAGGGTCCCCATGACCATCCTGAACCGAAGGTCTGGGTGCTGGGCTGATACACCCAGGATAGGTTGCTGAACACACACACACAGACACATACACACACTACAAATAGGGGTCATTTAGAGCAGCATATTAACCTTAAATCCATGTTTTTGGACTGTGGAAGGAAACTGGAGAACCTCCTAATCACTACACTACAGTGGCATAGCAGTTAGCACATACCCCTCAGCACTTGGTGGAGTTTCCATGTTTTTCCAGCGTTTGTGTGGGGTTTGTTTTTTGTAAATTGCCTCCATATACAAAAAAAATAAAGGAAACACTGAAATCCCACATCCTCGATTTTAATGAATAAACGATTTCAGTAGAAAATCTTTATTTAGTAGACAGTGGAATGTAAATCAAAATGATTCTCTCATGGAGGTCTGGATTCGGAATCCTACTCAAAATCAAATCTGATCCAACTTCAGTGGAAATTCCTCATGATGAATTCAATGAGGCTCAGTAGTGTGTGTCCTCCACGTGCCTGTATGACCTCCCTACAATGCTGAACATGCTCCTGATGAGGCGGTGGATGTTCTCTCCATGTCTCGTGGTATCTGCTCCATGCTCTGGACACTGTGCTGACCGACACAGCAAACCTTCTTTCCACAGCTGGCATTGATGTGCCATCCTGAATAAGCTGCACTACCTGAGCAACTTGTGTGGGGTGTAGACACCGTCTCATGCTACCTCTATGCTGAGAGAACTTAAGAGTAAGTGGAAAATATTGAAATGAAATATGGAATGTCTCAAAAAAAAAAATCCACAAAATTAAACAAAGGAACGAAACCTCCAGGAGCGAGGACTCCATCATTCTTGCCAGGGGTTGTATATACACTCAGCAGCCATTTAATTAGCTTTGCTTCTCCACTTACCATATAGATGGACTTAGTGGGCCATCTACGGTCACATTCTGTAGTCCATTCATTTCAAAAACATGGACTATTGAACATGTACATGTTAAATTCCAACCAAATTTCACTTATATATTTTTTATATTTAAGACCTTAAAAGCAGTTTAAGATCATAACTGATCCTTAAATATGTTCAGCAGCATGGTGTTCGCTCATAGTAATCATGGGAAACCTGTTCAGCAACACAATGAGACATTGTGTAACACCTACATGATGAGGATTTGTATCTATAGTTAAATGAGTGACAAAATCAAAGCCGATAATTGCCGTAACGTTATATGAGCGACTGTAATAACGAATCCATGCTGATTGATTACATATGTAATATAATAAAGTTATTTCTCTTTTGAGTGACACACGGTTCAGGTCATCCATAATCATAATGAGGTTACTCACACGCTGAGTGGCTGCGGCGACCCTCTGGTTGAATCTGATTGGTTGCTGTGTTGAGCCAGCTGTTGGTTTCGGTATCAAACACTTTGATCTTATTGCAATAAATCTCATTATTCGAGTGAAATGGACCGAATCGATCGGCCCGCCCCCCGAACACAAACATCTTACTGCCAATGATTGTCGCTGAGTGAAAATCTCTCCACCGTGCCGGAGTGCCCTACACACAAACACACACACACAAACACACACAGATTCAAATTTAATACAAAAGACACTAATATGAATCTTACTATGTAACCGTAAGTTTGCATACACAGTTCTGTGTATGTGGTTTTCTACACAATCTGAGACGGTTGAGAAATGCAACATAGGAACATGGTATACAACAAAATCACGAGTAGAAACAAATGTACAGTTAGAAAACCCTATTAGGACTAGTTCCCAAAAGTCTGGATTTCAAACAAAAACGAAGTGTGTAGCTTGTGGGTCTAATTTGCAAAGCTGTAATTTGTTCACTAGATTCCATTATTTGATTATTAGGGAAACCGGTATTCTGTTACTCAGCAATCTGCGTTTACTTTAAAAAACGAACTAGATCACGTTGCGGAAGATTAGTTTATTAACAATTTTGCGTTTAATAAACGTACTTGTTTTTTTATTAAACTGTGCTTGAGACCATTTTATAAAAGCAATACGACACTTGAGGTTTTGCATTATTGTGTATAAATCAAGGAAAGATGTGTAACTGTACTCCGCTACGTGTTGTGCTTAACACCGCTAACCCGGGGTTTATTTACAATAGCGCCTATGGCGTCAGAAAGGGTCCAAAAGTTTGGAGAACTTAAAACCAGAATTCGTAAGCAATTATCTTCGTTGCACATTTTTGGCTCGCGCTCGAGCAAAAAAATAAGGAGCGCAAGCGATAAAATGAGTAGCGCAAGCAAAAAAATAAGCAGCGTGAAGGAAAAAATGAGAAGCGCGAGCAAAAAAAATGAGAAGCACGAGCGAAAAAAAATAAGAAGCGCGAGCGCAAAAATAAGCAGCGCGAGCGAAAAAAATGAGAAGCGCGAGCGAAAAAATGAGAGGCGCAAGCGAAAAAATGTGCAACGAAGAAAATTGTTTACAAAACTTTTGGACCCCTTCTGACGCCATAAGCGCCGCCCTCTCGTATCTTATTGCTTTACTATAATGTGACTTTATAAGTAGTGAGCGTGAGCCCTACGTTGTCCACATTCACAACAACCTCTGGGGACGGAATCCTGGGGATATTCTCTAATCCTTGCACGTGGGTGCGAGTAAGTGTATGAATGGGCTGTGGAGTTAGTTTCCGGCCTTGAACTCATTTTTTCAAAGAGTTTGTGAGTTTGGATTTAGTTGGATTCGGGTTTCAAAAACGACGTGTCAAGGCCATCATGATGATGAAACAGCCTCCACACTAAAGCCTCATGAGTCCTGCACCTGAAGAACCAATTAGCACTGCATCAAGCTGTGAGGAAATCATCCCCGTCCCTCATGTGGAGGTTTGTGTGAACCTTTAAGGATAGTTCTTCCCAGTAACGCTGTATGATGCAGTATGATGCTGCAGGATCCGGTCACCGTGGCACCTTCCGAGTCGTTCACACCTGTCACATGAGCTTAAAACCAACCTGCTCTCATTTGTAACGTGAACGGAGTGCCACTGCAGACCTGCCAATTCGGGTGTTCTCTGACAAATGCAAATGAAGCTGCACAGTGTAGAGCTAGAACTCCCATGACATTCGGTTCTGAACGTTTGATCTGAAACATGCTTGGTGAAGGACATTTTGTAGGGTTCTGGTAATGCATCTCCTGGTACTGGTGTAGATACTGGTGGAATGGTCTAGTATCTCTACCATGTGATTGAAACTGCGTTCAGAAACACAACAAACCAAGAGAAGGAACAAATGGACTGTCTGTGTAATTGGATTGGGCTGTAGGTGCAACCTCACTTTGTAGTTTTTACAATTACAGATTGTAGTCCATCAGATTTCTTTTGTTTTTGTGAGTCCCATGTTGGTTCTCTGGTCTCCGTTGGTCAGGAGAATCACAGAACAGGTATCATTTGGGTGGTGGATTGTTTATGGTCAGTTCTGCAGTGACACTGATGCGGTGAGGGGGTTTTAGTGCAGCAAGTTTCATTTACACAGCACATTTACACTGCTGGGATAGGACTAATGCACCGACCAAATAATACCTGCTCTGTGCGGCTACTATTGGGATCCTGACCATTAGAACGGAATGTAGTCCAAAATCAGATGGACTACATTCTGGAATTGTAGAACTATAAATATTGGATGTAACAGTATATGTGTTTATTAAATCATGATTCGATTTTTTTTATACAGTTCGATCAGAAAGAGAAGACTACATTTCTGGGTACGAAGAAGGACTATTGGGATTACTTTCATGACTGTCTGGCCAAAATCAAAGGAGTCAATGATGGTATTCGCTTCGTCAAGTCCATATCTGAGGTACAGAATCCATACATATTATTCATCGGATGAATTAATGATTCCATAAACATTCACGTTGAACATCAAATTCCAAACATCGGTCCACATTTGGCAGGATTTTCAATGACTTAAATGTATGGGGTTTTCCAAAAATGTCTTTATCAAATTTTGTGGTCAATAAAAATGTTCTCAGGTTCAGTTCAGGGATGTGCCTTTTAAATATCTCTTCATTAGAACACTGAGTGGCCTTTCCCAAACTGGAGCCAACCCCTACCAAACAGCATGTTTTTCCCTTAATAATTTTGGAGGGGTGTCCACTTCCCTTGAGCTGAAGGTTTAACATTTAAATATTTGCAAATACTGATAAGGTTTATGTCTATTCTCTTTGTGTGCTTTAGTTCCGTGTGGATTGACTGTGTTTAAAACACAAAGACCCGAGTCAATGATTATTGTTCCTCCCTTCTAGAGTCACACAAAGAAATGCTTCTTTAAATGTCAAGTTCTGTTAAATGAGTAATAAAGCGGAACAGGATGTTTGTAAAACAAATAGGCATTTGTGTTCATTTAGGTTCTAAGTGTCATGAAGTTCCAGTTTCTTGATTAATTTATTTATATAGAGCGTTTTACTATAGTACATTGTCTCAAAGCTGTGTTCTAAACCTGATCCCCCAAAGATCACGACAAAGGGATATTGGCAGGACTTATTTCTTTGTGTTGTTGGTTTTGAGGACTAAGGCTCAGTGGGAACTCCTTTTCCTGCAGTGCCCCTGCAATTTTGGTACACATTGTGTATATGATCAAGTGTTATTTTTGCCAAAAATAGAAAAACTTATTTAATTCACTTAAAACAACTCTGATTCTGTGTTAAAATAAAAGAGTTGAATGTTTTTGGCAGTAACTATGGTGTCAGAAGGGATCCAAAAGTTTTGAGAACTTAAAAACAGAATCCATAAGCAAAAAATGTCTATTTTCTTTGTTGCACATTTTTGCGCTTGCGCTCCTCTCTATCGCCCCCTCGCGTCTAAAATTTCTCACATTAGATTTTTGTATTTAGGACCCGTTTCAATGGGTGGGCGGGATCTAGACAGTAATTGGCTGCTCGAGAAAAGTCCAGCCCACCCAGCCATACTACACCATGACAAATTGTGAATTAACACATTTTAAAAAGTCAGACTGGAAAATAAAGTAATGAAAATTAAAATAGCTGATAGAAGTAAACAAACTCTCAACTAATTTTTGAAAAACAAACCACGTTTGGCGCAGATTCGCTGATGTCGCCGGATGTGTAAGCATGGCTGGGTGGGCTGGACGTATCTCAAGCAGCCAATTACTGTCTAGATTCCGCCCACCCGTTAAAACGGGTCCTAAATACAAAAATCGAACGTGAGAAATTTTTAGTCCGCGTGGGGGTGAAAGAATAAGAAGTGCAAGCGAAAAAAAAGAAGCGGGAACAAAAAAAAGTGAAGTGCGACCGAAAAAATAGGAAGCGCTAACAAAATAAAGAGAAGTGCGAGCGAAAAAATAAGAAGCGCGAACAAAAAAAAGAGAAGCGCGAACAACATAAAGAGAAGCGTGAACAAAAAAATTGAGAAGTGCGAACAAAAAAAAGAGAAACCCGAGCAAAAAAAAAGAAGCACGAACAAAAAAAAGAGAAGCGTGTGCGAAAAAATAAGAAGCACGAACAAAAAAAAGAGAAGCCCGAGCAAAAAAAAAGAAGCACGAACAAAAAAAAAGAGAAGCGTGAGCGAAAAAATAAGAACCGCAAACAAAAAAAATAAGCGCGAGCAAAAAAATGTGCAAGGAAGAAAATTTCTTACTATTCTGTTTTTAAGTCCTCAAAACTTTTGGACCCTTTCTGACACCATACATCAGGTTTAAACCAAACTGAGAAATGAAGCATAGCAGATGGCATTTTAAAAAGGACCCCACTACTAAACAACATCTGCACATTGCCATTAATTACATTGCCATTTCTATCTGAGACAACATTAATAACACGGTTCTATTATTTTAGCAATATAGTGTAAAATCTATATTTAGCTGCAGAACTCCGAAATCACTAGGAGCGGTTTAATGACGCATGGTAATACAAACTTGCTCACTCGGTAATTACACCTACACACAGCAATAAATCAAATATAAAACCCCTAGTTACGTTTACTCACATACGGCCGAATTTGATTGCAGGAGCTTATTTTAGAAAAAAGGCCTGGAAGCTTTACAAAATAACAGTTAATATTTATAATAAATGTCCATAATAATAGGGATTTTAATGATTATTTGGTGTATTTTAATAAGCCAATGTTTTTATTAGTCATCCATTTATTTTATTGTTCGGTGAATATTGTACTGTGGAATTAAACTGTAAGCAAATTGCCAAAATTGTCAAACAACAGTTCAAGCTCATGTGGACGGCAGATTGGAAAATATAATTATGATATGCAAAGTTAGTGTGCAGGTATGTTAAGCTTGTTATATTTAAATGGTTATTTAAGAAATAAAACACATGCATTCATTTGTATAAATGACACGAGGAGGTGTTGCCAAATGGAGCAACAATTGGTCTTGGGAATGACATCTACAAGTCCTGCACAGTGGTCAGAGGGATTTGAAGCCATTCTTCTTGCAGGATAG
>JAOUQT010046426.1:0-10940 GCA_025769995.1 Xyliphius kryptos
TCTATCTATCTATCTATCTATCTATCTATCTATCTATCTATCTATCTATCTATCTATCTATCTATCTATCTATAAACTGTAACACCTGTTATTTTAGTGTGGGGGGAGGTTTCATGGCTAAATTGGAGCCGTATTGGCCGCAACAGGAGGTCCAACCCCTGTGTATGTATGTATATAAATATATATATGGTATATGTGGTACAGGCCAAAAGTTTGGACACACCTTATTCAATGCACTATTTACATTGAAGATTCTCACTGAAGGCATCAAAACTATGAATTTAACAAAAAAAGGTGAAATAACTGAAAACATGTTTTTCACTTGCTCACTAGCAGCTTTCTCTGTCAGGTACATTGTATGGAAATCAAACGGGACTTACTTGAAGTCTCAGGAGGGTCTTGCACAGGTGAAGCTGCTGTTAGTACGGTCACTGAGGGGGATACAACTTGCACCTGTTGAGTCACAGACTGGGGTGTCTTTTGGCCTGTGAATGCCCTGCTCTTCATCAACGTGGCACTAGCCCTACCAACAGCACCCACACCAAGCTGGGGTCTCAGTGTTCGAGCATGCTGAAAAAATCCACCAGTTTTTTGACTGTCTGTCTGGGGTTTTAAAGTGTCCTTTGCTGCAGAGTGGGGGGATCCAAAAGTGGTCTGATGTTGGTCATTTTTAAATGTGCAGCAAAAGAGAAAAAATAATTACACATTTTAATGGTGTAAACATTTACTTCATTTAAACCCAAATTAATAGTTACCTTACAAATCATTTTAGAATTATTATCAATGAGTTTTCATTTATCCTTCAATTATATCGCCTTAAAATTAATATTAATAAACAGCTTTGTTGAGTATAAGTTTCTTACCCCTGCAGGAATGTATTTGTTGCCAGTTGAGGAATAGAAGCTATTTGAGCTGCCTGTTGCTTTGTGGGGAATAGTGTGGCTTGGATTTTTTATCCCAGAGAACACCATCTCAGGTGACAGAACCTCTGCCTTTTGAACCTCCTGTTGGTAATTATAAAGCAAATCAGATCCACTTGATGCTGGATCTCCAGATGACACTTCATTTGGTTGTATAGAGCATGAAGAACTGGTAGATGCAGAGAGTCGAGTGGGTAGAGAAGAAACTTCATAAGGGCCTTCAGTACCCTGTAGAATCATCTGTGGGGTCTTGCGTATGTAAGTGATTATTTTTGGACGGATACTTTTGGGTTTTGGAAGGCATTTCGGTGGAGATGTTAGACTGGAACTTAGAGATGGAGGACTTGGAGCATTTGCATGGGTGCTGGTTTTTACAGAAGGTTTAAAGCCAAAGCTAGACCCTTGTGAAACACCATAACCAAGTTGAGGACCACGGATGGATGCACGAGTTCTAACAGGAGACATTGAAGGTTGTCTTTGAGGAGACAGTGTGGTCTTGGGGGAAGGTGGGGTGGAGGGTCTGGTAGGGCTGCTAAAGGCTCTGCGGCTGAAATGGTTTGCTCTATCCAGGGTACTGACAGCGTTCTCTGTAGATCTCTGTCTTCTAAGGATGAAACCAATCTTGCTGGCTGCCTGGCTGGCTTGAATTCCAGAGCTGGAAATGAAAGACTGGCCATTACTTTCGTTCTGTCTTTGCTTCCTGCTGTCCATCTCCCTGTTGCTGGTTTTGGAAACTGAGTTTAAATAGGACAGCCGTTGTCCTTTAAGGACTCTCTTTAGATTTTCTGAGGCTGGGTTGTGTTCCATTCTTGGGGACAGTGTACTTTCAAGCTGCCTGTACAAAGGTGAAACTTTTTCAAGTTGCCCCAAAGCTCCACTATTTTGTCCTGCAACAGGACTTTGCAGGATGTTATCTTTGCTGGCTCTTATGGAGTCATTTTCAGAGACTAATTTACAGCACTCTTGTCCTAAATCTTGAGGCAGTGTTGTGGTGTTATGGTTTTGATCTTTGTTTTGGGGATGTTCCCCATTTTGTATGTGAACTGTAGAGGATTTTTTTGCTTCTGTATTATATGTTAAATAATTCCTGCTCTTATCTGAGGTAGAACTGCTGGAAAATGAAGAAGAAAGCTCAGTAAGTCCTGTGCTGTCAAGTGCACTTGCCAAGCTTCCAGTGAGACTGTTCATCACGGAGAATGTAGAAACAAACACATTATTTTCTGAGCTGCTGCGTGCCTCTCTTAGGCTTCTTCTTCCTGCTGATCTTGTAGAAGAAGTTCTGAGGTCCAGGGGCTGAGAGGTTTGATCTACTTCAACCTGCCCACCGTAGTTGTCATTTTGGTCTATTTTTGTAAACTTAGTGGTAGAATCCAATGTGAGAGCGAACTGTCCCTGACAAAGGTCAGCCTTTGATCCTTCTTTGCGATCCTGGTCTTTAAATTCTCGTTCCAGCTCCTGACACTCCAACAATTCAAATTCCTCCAGTTCTGAGTCCTTCCTGCAAGCATGTGTTCCCCAAACAGTTCTATTCTGGGTGCTTGTTTGTGCTTCTCCTGCCTCGTTGCAGCATTTCTCCGCTGGAATTTGATTGGCATTGTTATCTCCATTAGGACACGATATGGTCTGATTAATGTTGGATTTTATTTCCTTGAGCATCTTGTCCTGTGGGTCCACTGCTTTCTTTCCCCCACTCATATTATACAAATCTAAGACAGTCTGTCAACAGCTCCACAGTTCTGTTGGATCCATTATATGCTTTAGTTTACTGTTAAACTTTATAGTCAATTAAAAAAGGAAAATATTAAATGTACGATTACATCTTTTTAGCTTTGTTTGTGATGAGCCTTGATATTAGGTTTGAAGTCCTTTTCTCTGTACAAAATGTCATGCTTTTCACAAAACGGTCCAGAAGACACTTTGGAAATCCTGGTACCTAGCCATACAGAAAGACAAAAAAGAAACCACATTTAAAAACATTAACATATTTTCTTCCTATATCTTGGATCTATAGTTGTACCTATTGATGTATTGTCCATAGAAACATGGTTGCATGGTGGCTTTGTGATTAGCCTGTCAGCGTTGGGGATTCCCAGTTCGAATACCAATCTGGGTGGAACTTCCATGTTCTCCCCACGTCTGTATGGGTTTCCTCCGGGTTCTCCGTTTTCCTCCCACATTCCAAAAAACATGGATTTAAAGTAAATGAAATGCTGTAAATTGCCCCCTATAGTATGTGTTTGTGCGTGTGTGTGACTGTGTGAGTGAGTGTCCACCCTGTCCTGGGTGTATCTGCCCAGCGCCTGAGACATTCTCCCCTGGATGAGCATGGGGAAACCCAACCCCCACCCTTGTACAGGATTAAGTAGAAGATGATGAATGAATAAATAAATGAATCAATGAACGAGTAATAATTCTTATTTTCATTCCATATATATATAAATTTTATCTGGTTGTTGCTGCAAAGAGATCTGCTGCACAGGAGCAAGTCATAAGCTATGATTTTTCCTTTTCGCACAACCTTGTATTACCAAAAAAAAAAAAAAAAAATGGGAATGAGTTTCAAGAATATGAAATCATGAATCATAGTGTTTTAAAAAGCAGTTTTGGATTTTTCTTCTTTGTTTGACAATCCACATTTTATGGCTAGAATATTTTTTCATAAACTGTCACATTTTGTGAGATGCAGGCAGTGAACTCACATGCCATCACCATTTAAACCTTCCCCTATGGTCTCATTACACTTATAACAAAAAAATAAAAAGCTAAAAACATTTATTGTCATTGCACAGTCTACAATTCAATTAAATATCAAATACAGAAGCCATATACAAATAATCTTAATGTGTATATTTATAATCATTATACATAGTAAGTTTAAGCATGAGTCTAATCCGTATCTCTTGGTTTTTTGATAACTGAACTATTAAGTGGTCTATGAGCCAGAAGGCTGGCATTCTGATACTGCCAATATAAATAATAATCCTGAGTGGCATGGAATGTTTTAAGTAGTATCCTCTGCAGGTTGCTCTGATTAGGGCTTATTTGCCATCAGAAGAGAACCCTTGAATTAGTTTCATGCTTTTGTTTATCAGGATTCCTGCTGTAAATGAAACACATTAGCTTGTAATTATCTTGTAATCACCTACTGTTTTTTCTAAGCATCTGTCATGATTACACAACTTATTTGATCGCATTCTATTTTATTATTCCAGCTTTGACGAACACTACACATTTATGAAGCCTTAAAATTAGTATGCATGCGTTTGATTTTAGTACTGACATAAAATGAGAACTCTGGAAAACTCAAAAAAATGCAGGAACATAATTCAAACAATATTTTGGGCAAAGTAATTAAGAACATGATGTAAAGATACTTAAAAGTTCAGCACTGTCAAAGACTAACAATGTTATATTTTAAATATAAAAAATATATATAATTGAATGTCTGTAATATTTTAAAATGTTTCCAGGCTCAAAATTGCAAAGCATTTAGGTTCTTCGCAATGAATGTTCAAATGACAGCCCTGATGAAGGCCAACAGTTATAGTTAATCAAAAAATAGGGACTCGCTCTGCTATTTGTCAAGATTTACTGTAAATTACAATAACAAGGTATCTTGTGAGAACAGATAGTAAAAAAGGCTAAAATCAAGCCAGTGCATTGAGATGATATATTGAAGATACTAAGGGAGTTTTTCAGGTTCATAAGCTTGTTTGTGAGGTGGTAAGCTTTCTTTGACCCTCTGTGGAGCTAATTAAACCAAGTCCCAAATCAGCATTAGAGACCTCAGCTGAGGTGCGAAGAGCTATATGAACACATTACAAGCATGTCTATTTTTTAAAGTACATTACTACGCCATAAACAAATTCTCCTTAATGATTACAGATATTTTATAGAGTTTCATATAAAATGAATAACTGTTCAGAGATCAGTTAATAGCTTGTTGTCGATTTAAATCAAACTAAGCCAAGTCATTATCCACAATCGACTTATACAGTGATATAATTACAGCTCTTTGTGTAAGCCAATTTAATCCTGATTATCCTCATACTGAATGAGCTTGCGAAATGCATGCATTTGAGTGGGGCTGTAACAGTTTCCCTGATAAATCTGTTATTAATTATTAACCAGGGGCATGGGGGGCTTAGTGGTTAGCACGTTTGTCTCTCAGCGCTGGGGATTCCCATTTCGAATCTGGGTGGAGTTTCTATGTTCTCCTTGTGTCCGCATGGGTGTCCTCCAGGTTTCCTCCCACAGTCCAAAAACATGAATTTTAGGTCAATTGAATGCTTTAAATTGCCCCATATAGTGTGTGGTTGTGTGTGTGCCCATCGATGGGTTGGCGCCTTGTCCTGGGTGTGTCTTCCTAGCGTTTTAAACGGTTTCCATTGGATTGGCATGGGGAGGCCCCAAGTCCCCCGCGACGCTCATAGAGAATTGAGAGGAATATAATAAATGAATGAATTATTAATCATAACTGTACTTTACTCAATTGCAGTACTATTGTTATTTAAAAGAAGTCTGTACAAAAACAACTATTTTCCAAACTAGAGTGCTAATAATGTTTAATAACAATTTATCACAGTTCAAACTTTAGTACTCTAATGAGGTGAACAATAAGCTTCATCATTAAAGCTATTATCTTACAATGAAAATATGGACACATTGGTTTATTTGTATGTGTAAATGTGTACATTTTAAAGTACCAACATTAAGGCTTTTGTCGTTATCAATAAGTCAGCAAAATGCATGCTGTCATTTATTCATGGTCTCAGCTCTCTGTGTGGAAAAGGAATAGGCAGCAACCATACAAGGTTAATTTAGCAAAACTAATTGCATCTGAAAGGACCCATCTGTCTGTCTTACAATGAATACACGCATGTCAGTCATCAACAGGGGTCAGACATAACAATGAGTGTATAGTATTGAACGTGTTCAAATGATCAATTAATAATTGAATGAATAAATAAATAGCATAGAATAGGGTAACAAAGCATGGTTTTAAAGCATTTTGTTAGGTTTTTTTTGGGGGGGCATACACAAAAAACATCAACATTCAGAGCTAAATGTTTTATTTCCCTAAATGCTGGAGATTATTAGTAAAAATTATGCAACTACTTAAATAAGTTGAATGAATCTAGTATACAAATCCATCCATTATCTTCCACTTATTTCTCCACTATGGTCGCGGTGGGGTTCCCCATGCCCATCCAAGGGAAAACATCTCGAGCGCTGGGCAGATACAACCAGGACAGGGTGCCACTCTATCGCTGGGCACACACTCACTCGCGCATCCACACACACAAACACACACTATACGGGGCGATTTAAAGCATACAGTTTGGCTGCAATCCATGTTTTTGGAACGTGGGAGAAAACTGGAGAACCCCGAAAAAAGCGGACACAGGGAGGACATGGAAACACCAAGACCGGGATTCAAACCAGGAATCGCCAGCACAGAGAAATGCTAGCCACTAAGCCACCGTGCCACCGATATACTAATTAATTCTGCAAAAATATTAAAGAAATGCACATTTTTACAAACTTTTTTTTGTTTACACATTTGTATTTTTTCCCTTATTGAGATTTTAGTTGATACTTTTTACCGCTTTAACCTTAAATGTATGGTAAGCGGCTGAAAACAGCCAGCAGAATAAACTTTAAAAGTGCACGCATGGGCACACATGCACACGCACTTTAATTCTAAGTCCTGTTACCCTTAATGTTGTTAATTGGCTGAAGCACGTTGTTGCTGGCAGCTTACAAGCAGCAGATTGTCAGATTATATACCACAACTGATGAAAAGCATGGTGTTAACAGAAAATTGTTAGTGCATAATGTTTGTACAGGTATAATCATTACATAGAATTATTATTTGAATTTTGCATACAGAACCAGAAATAATCAGCAACATCAGCTATAAGCTTTTAATATTCAACATTTTATTTCAAATCACTGTGAACTTTTAATATAAATTAATTGATATAACAATTGCGATCCTGTAAATGCGTTAGAAATGCTGCAGTGGATATTTGTCAACCTTCTAACAGAGAAGGGTAAATATTTGTATTATACATTATGATGAAAGGAGGTGTTATATTCGCCCAGAATTTTTGCACCATGTGTCAACTGTGCCATCTGGCTAATACCAGCATGCTCACACAGAATAAGCAGATGTAAGACATTGAATGAGTGAGGAAGGCACAGCATGAATGGTTTGGTGAAAAACTAATACCAGGAGGTGGAAAAAACAGTATATATGCATACACAATGACAAAATACCTCTTCACACTCTTCACATCAACAAGTGCATCTGGCTATACATGGCTTGCATTTATTATTATGCGAGTGTGTGCTATGAGGTGGCGTGAATGAAAATTGAAAGTGATAGACTTTAAAATGGGGGTTTTGACATAACATTATTTTGAGGTACCTCTGAGCTTAGAAGCATGAGAATTGAAACATTGGAAATTCTTTTTTTAATGAAAACTTGAATTAATTGTATAGGATGTAATTTTAAACAGGGCTAAATGTCATTCTTTATTACATTTGAAAGTACTTTTTCTAATACATAATTGCATTTAAATGTAAAAAAAGCAAATGAAAATGGCCACTCGGACACGGGAAGGACATGGAAATTCCACAAAGATCGGGATTCGATCCGGGAATCCCAAGCGCTGAGAGGCGAACGTGCTAACCACCAAGCCACCACTAAACCAACTTCCCGACCGTATCATTTGCTAATATTAATATCCATATGCTACAATAATCATCTATTTTCTCAACTTAAAATTCCTTGATCTGAAGCTTAGTTATGATTTCCTAGTGAATGCATATCAGAAAATCACATCTGCTCAGTAAGTTGCTATAGTTTCTGTCCCTGTTTATTTCCGTAAGTGTTAAGTGTTACTCGGCTTCTCTCTGTCTGCAGGGCATGAAGATTATTTGAGCAGCGTTGCTAAGTGAAGTCTCTATAACACTGAAAATAAATGATTTCAAGTCTTGTGTTCCTTTATCATCACTTTGGTGGTTTGTTGTTGCCGAGCATTTTGCTAAATGGTATAGTTTGACATCCATTTCAAAATAAAGAATGCATGTATATATATTGGCAGAAAAGGTCATATAAAAAGGGATTATTTATTTTTCTATTTAAAGGTATAAATGAGCCTTGAGTATAAATGAGCCTTGAGAGCCTTGAGAGGTTGCAGTACACAAGCTGTGGAGAGATTCAGTAATGGATTTTAAGCAGATGCTGCACTAAAAATTGGAAAGAAGCAAAAGGGAACTGCAGAATTGTGTCTTATCAGACCCCAGCACAGATTGCAGCAATATCACCTTTTAATACATAGATTTTTATGTATCTCTTTATTACAGTTGGTTGACTGGTATTCAGCATCCTATTTCTGTCAATTGCAATAGATGCTACAGTATTGAGTATAGAAGAAGCAATATAACAAAACATTAGAATGTTCATATCAGCATTTGTATAGTATCATTATTATTTTAAACTTCATCTTTCATATGTTTTTACAGAGAAAAGGCAGTCACTGCAGAAGTGATTTTAGCCTAACTCTGAAACCTGACAGAAAGAGGTCATATACTCTTTGGAATCTGAATATTAAATAAGAAAAGAGCAGAGATTTTTTGTGTAAAGCACTCTCATAGAGTGCCTAAAGCTTGTGATCATCGGCTGGATTGCAAGCCTGAAAAAAAGAGACTTCATCCAAATGTACCATCGACATGTATTCATATTACTGTATAATAATAATAATAATAATAATAATTCAAAAAGAGCAATGGATACAGGCACACTCCAGCCCTCCAACACAGCCTCCCTCCACTGCCCCCAAACTCCCAACAATAAGGACGCGCGTCTGCATGCACAACCGACAAGTTGTACCGAACAGCATCCAGCAGAAACATCCGACAATCTGGAGAGCCTGGTTTTGCTCAGGAGTTTCTGCTGGACGCTGTTTCGGCACGACGTTTCGGTTGTGCGAGTAGACGTGCTGGGAGTTTGTAATGGTGGAGCATTAGCAACTTGTGAGCAACTTGTGTGGGTCGTAGACACCGCCTCATGCTACCTCTATGGTGAGAGAACTTACCAAATGCAAAAGTGACTTCCATTCAGATAACACTTTTTTAGGAAAGACCTTGCATATTTCTGCAAGACAATGCTGAACCACATACTACATCCATCACAACACCATGGCATTGCAGTAGAAGAGACCGCATGTTAAACGACTTCCACCAATAATAACATTTGCATCATGAAACAAAATATCAGGCAACAAAGGCCCAGGACGGCTAAGCAGCTAGAATCCTGCATTAGACAAGAATGGAGCAATATTTTCTAAAACCTTCATTCTTATAAAACTTCAGCAACTATCTCATCGTTTACAAAAATGAACCACTTCTGGTGCTATTAAGTTCAAAACAGTCTATTTTGTCCTATGAAATGATCAAATGTCTTATAAAATCAGAACACTTGTTAATTTCTTATTAAAACATTTCCTGCTGGGGTAAATCTAGCAAAGATTTTGCTAATTCCTTTTCAGCCTCTCATGAATAAATTCGTAATGAGATAGCTCTGATCACTTACACATCAATACACACTTTTGCTTTAGCACAGGGTCACACCCCGCTACACAACACAAAGACACTCCCCTTTTATTCCGAATGGAAATCTTCCACTCTAGTTTCTAGCCTTTCTTGTCATATTGCCTGTGTGAATATGATATCTGTAATTCCAATCAAAGCTTTGGCAAGTTAAGTGTGTACTGGATGATGTATGAAGGGTAGCTTATAGTGTAGAGTTAGACATCAGAGAAAGGGTTTTAACTGAGCTTCCGAAAGTGCAATCTCAGCACCTGCAGTGCAGCAGGGTGACCTATTGATCTCATGACTTTGAGTCTCTTCTGAATTAATCTTTGACCTTGAAAAACTGGAAACTAGAGGAAGAAATTAATGATGTGGATAACCTATAAAACTATCAGATACCAAGGCTCTATATAATAATTCATTTAGAAAACCACTTAGCTTTATATTCATACTCCAGCATCATGCATTTTCCAGTTATGTTGGTCAGATATATGTCTCAAAATATTCGGTGAAGCAGGTGTTCTGTTATCATATTTTGATGAAGATTAGCCAGCAATTGTCTATAAGCTCTGGGACCCAAATCTATCTTATGTACAACATTACACATATTCATTTCATTTTAATAAAACAGAATTGAACCCCACCCTACAAGGGCGCATACCCACACCAAACACAAACACCCAGATGACCCACCCACACACACACCAAATAAAAAACACCCACACCGACCCACACACACACACGTGCAGGTTGTAAATAAATTATTTTGCTGATCTCTGCAGGGTTCCAGAACCAAATCCATTGCTATTACATCCCATATACTGTATATCCATTTGTCAGGCATATAATCAGTAATATGTTTATCAAAAAGATCACAGTGCTGATAAAAAAGTGACAAAAAGACTTAAAATGAGCAGCGGTTCTTCACATAATTTTGTATAATCCATTACATATAACATGCCCATGCATGCACATGTGCCCGCCCGCACACGCACACACACACACACACACACACACACACACCCACAAAATACTTAATAGCAAATACCCAAGTAGTCATAACATTCAAGAAACATGTGTTTTCATACACTAATCACTATATGAATTCTTAAAGTCACATATACTCTGTGACACACAGACCATTTATTTATTACAGTTCTATTTTAATTCTTTAGCAGCTGTTTTTTTTTTATTCAATGCTTTAAAAAGTAATTTTGCAATGTTGCAATTTTGCATTTTTTTTGTTTAATACTATTCATTGTAACAGGTTAGAAAATAGAGGGTAAGACAATACAGATAAAAAACATATAGCTGAAATAAATGCATGATGATAAGAGATATATTTTTAAACCTATTTATTATTTATGGCTTTGGCTCATTATTAATCTTTAGCTTTTTTGGACAATACTGTTGAAAGTA
>JAOUQT010046437.1:0-10940 GCA_025769995.1 Xyliphius kryptos
ACATGACAATGCCAAACCACATACTGCATCAATTACAGCATCATGGCTGCATAGAAGAAGGGTCCGGGTACTGAACTGGCCAGTCTACAGTCCAGATAGAAAAGATTTGGAGCATCATAAATCAGAAGACACTACAAAAAAGACCTGAGACAGTTGAGCATCTAGAATCCTACATAAGACAAGAATGCGTTAACATTACTATCTCTCAACTTGAGCAACTTGTCTCCCCAGTCCCCAGATGTTTACAGACTGTTGTAAAGAGAAAAGAGGATGTCTTACAGTAGTAAACATGGCCTTGTCCCAATTTTTTTGAGATGTGTTGTTGTCATGAATTTAATATCACCTGTTACTTACAATTTGTACTTTGTCACAACTTTTTTGGAATTGTATTTGGCCAATCTGAGATGTCAAATTAAAAAAAAAATTAACACTATTTTAACTGATGCCATTTGCAATGTTATTTTCAAGAGAAATGTCATTGCTATTGTGTCTGCACAATTTCAAAATATACTGCAGTATTGGTCATTAATGATCAAACATCAATTAAAAAACACAGTCTGATAGTCTTTTCCCAGAATAACCTCTGGACTATCTAAGACCCTGAATATTATAGACGGGTCACTAAAGATGAATGAATGAATGAATGATATTATCTGTTTTCCTTTTCCTATGTAACGTACAAGACTTAAATAGTCAAGTTTAGGATGTTTTTAGAAGCTAGTTTATCATTTTTACTTGCGCTTTCTAAATTTTAAAAAATCCTATACAGAATCTTCTGGAGCCCTTCCCATAGGTTGAAGTAATAATACACTCCAGAAAGGAAGTACACACATATTCACTCGATTATTCCAACTAAAGTCAGTTTTCTTAGCCACTTTACCTGTTGGAAGGTGCGTTCACCCCTAGAAGAGCACATTTTTAATTGACTACAAGGATAAGTGTAGAAACATAACTTTAGTTCAAACAATTCTATGTAATCAGAGCATTCTTATGCATAAGGGGGTCATCATACTGAATAATAGAACATTTGTCTGCTTACTAATATTAATTACTAATACTAAGTTAATAATCAGCATCAATATAGCTAACATACAAGAAAGCTATTGGCTGGTCTCACGCATCACAGCGAGTACACAAACAAACAGATACAGATAGGCAAAGCTTTTCTTACACAATTTTTTTCTCTAACAATATCAGAATAAGATTCAGAAACAGATCTATTTGGTTCTGGTTAATGGTGTCTCTCTAGTACCAATAAATATATTTTAAGATTATGCAATATTCAAAGGAGCAGCATGCATTGTAGTATAGAAAAAAATTATTGGCAACATTTAGGCAATGATGTGTGCATGTACAGCTTACTGTTGCTGATAGGCTGGTCTATATCATTAATTATTATTTACATGTTTTTACAAAAACGTAAGCTTATTAGTATCAACCAGTCTTTCAGCAAATCGTAGACCATGAAACACTTAGTCATAGCAATAACAATTTATTGAAATAAGCTGCATCTATTGTATCAAATGACTTTAGAGTATTTTTTGAACAATAATTTGAAATAAAAATAAAAATAAAATAAAAATAAAATGTAATAAAATAAAATGTATTAAAAATAAATGTACCTTCTTAAAGTTGGAAATACTATTGCAGAAGAAGAAAGCTGCATGAAATTGAAACATTTTTGCCACTATATTTGCACACAGTGGAATTGGTCCTCTGCATTTAACCCATCCGTGCAGTGAAACACACACATAATCACACACTGGTGAAGTGAGCACACGTGCCCAGAGCAGTGATCAGCCAGCACAGCGCTTGGTGAGCAACTGGGGGTTAGGTGCCTTGCCCAAGGGCACTTTTAGCATGACTTCTCGGTACTTAGAATCAAACCAGGGACCTTCTGGTTGCAAGGCTGGTTCCTTAACCACAAGCCTACAACTGTCCCATGAAATTAGGTCGATGAGATAAGTCTGTAATGGAAAAACTGTGACTATCAGGAAGTTTTTATCTAATAGCTCAAATGCAGTCTCGATTCAAAGGTCAAATGCCATGAAGATTAAGATTCTACGACTTCTTTTTAGTGAATTCTGAAAAGAAAATACTGGTCAGAGATAAATGTACTAAAACTAACAACATTCAGCTTAATGTTTTAAAAAAGAATCCATAGTAACTTTACATTTTGTAAACAAATCGAGTAAATAGTCTCAACACACCCCTATTTATGATGCCTGAACAGCTATTAAATTATTGCTCCCTTTCATTCTCATCCCCCCAGTCTTTTAAATATCAACTTTTTAGATTTTCAACCCCTGGGAATTTATTTAGTTTGCATGCCAGTATTTAAGTTGGTGATGCGACTTTTCTGTCCATCTTCCCAGACACGTGTGAGCATAGGACAGGTTTTATGTTTAGTGAATGCAACTGCCAATTACACAGAGGAAAGTTTCAGTCTCTTTATAGCCTTTACTCTTAAAGATTTGCATATACCATTTTGTTAGTTGACTACTCTACAATATCCATACTCGTCTGGTTTCAGAGAGATCTTATGATACATTTTCAATAAGCACCTCTGTCTGGTTTCGAAGAGCCTTGGTTCTGTGTTATCATGCTTTTGGACTGACAAGTATTTAAACTGGTTTTTAGAGAGATTAGCATATTAAACTTAAACTTGTTATCCCTGTTGCACATTGAAAAGAAAATGAGCCCGTTGGCTTTAAAATGTATCCATGGATTCATTTAATATTTGGTGCCTATCTAACTTAAAATAATAAATTAAAAGAACGTCAGACACAGATATTGTACTGGTAACCTAAAGAACAGTACAGTACTTCAAATACTACTCTGTAAATTATTAATACATTGCTCAAGTTATCAAGTCATATTTTATTTGTCACATTCACAGTCATTCACGTTAATATTTGCAGTAAAATGCACTGGCCACTGTCAGGTCACACAGATTAATATTTAAATATAAAAAGTAAGAGAAACTAAACAAGTGAAACATACCCTGAAAATATATATAATATAAAATATTTAAAAAATATGAATACGTAGGCCTACATGTGTACAAATGAGCAATATTTTGCTATTAGTGTCCAGACAAGACTATTCCTAGAAATATATAAGAATATACTCTCACTGGCCAGTATATTAATTACACATTGCTAGTAAAAGATAGGACCCCTTTAGTTTTCAGGACTGCCTTAATTCTTCATGGCATTATTTTGACAGAGATAGTATTATGCATTCCTTGGTTGTAATAAGTGTCTATTTAAGTTTCTATTTACTTACTATCATTTCAAACCAGTGTGACCATTCTTTTCTGACCTCTCAGATTATATAGGAATTTTTGTCCACACTAATCTAACAATCTGAAATACTCAGACCAGCCCGTCTGGCACCAACAACTATGCCATGCTATGTTCAATGTCACTTAATCATCTTTCTTCCCCATTATGATTATTGCTATGGTTGGCTGCAAAGATGTGCTCTGTACAATGGGGAAAAGATGACTGAGTGTCCCAGTATCGTGTCAGGTGAAAGGGCAAGTTAGCAACACATAAGTATACACTGTATAAGAATATAAGTTTCATATAAGAATATATGTATTGTGCATGTACGTGTGTGCAATGTGCTATCTATGGCCATTAGTTTACATGATCATATAGTCTTGTATTCAGTTAAAGAGGCCCAGTGTGTGTGTATGTGGGTTGTGTCCTAGTTTTTTCCTTGTTAAGGGCAAGGATGGCTTGCAGAAACATCACAGATTTGATTTGATTTGATTTAAGAAAAACACAATAAAATATAAACAAATAAACCATTAATAATAATCTGATATGAGTTTATTAGCCATAAAGCTAATGTATTATATATTTTATATACAACAATAATCCAGACTTTAACGTTCTTGTCATACTCGTGGGTAGAAAGGTCATCCTGTAGTTTTCATGTTTAATTTGCTTCTACATTCTATTCAAATGAACACTAGATGGTGCTCAGAGTGCATGTATGACCTTTTGAGCTTAAAAACGATAAAGTTTCGGTGTAATGTGTAGCAAAGGCTCATATTTTCCTAGTGGTTGATGCTAAAGGAAATGGAGTTAGCATGTGTGTAGCTCAAGACGATGTAATAATCTGACTTTAAATAAAAATGTTGTAGATGATCTAGGTCTTGCTGTAATTAGAATTTCAAATAACTTCTCGAACTGTTTCTGATTCTTGGATTCCAGCCAACTCAAAAAGAACAGCGCTAGTTTTTTATTTTACAGATACTTTTTATTTTGTTTTAATAATTCCTCATTATTATATTTTTCAGTTTTTATATTTAATTTTGTATTTTACTGTTATTTATATGCTGCTGAATTGGGACCTGGTACAAGCTCCCAAGTCCTCTAGGGCACTGTAAAATTTACAAACACAATTTTAAAAAAGTTGGGACAAAGAGCAAGTTGTAAAAAAAAAAAAAAAAATGTAATGCAATGATGTGAAAGTTTTCTTCTATATTTTATATTTCTATAATTCTATATTTTATACAGAATAGAACATACTGTAGATGTTTGTACAACGTACTGTTTGTTTAAACAAAAAAATATCATTCAAAGAGAAAAATTTGGTGATTTTAAATTTCGTGACAACAATACAGTTCAAAAAGTTGGGACGAGGCTATGTTTACCACTGTGAGACATTCCCTTTTCTTTTTACAGCAGTCTGTAAACGTCTGGGGACTGAGGAGACAAGTTGCTCAAGTTGAGGAATAGGAATTTTAATCCATTCTTGTCTAATGTAGGATTCTAGTTGCTCAAATGTCTTGGAGGTTTGTTGTCGTATCTTCTGTTTTATGATGCGCCAAATGTTTTCTATCTGGACTGCAGGTTGTCCAGTTCAGTACCCAGACCCTTCTTCTACTTAGTCGTGATGCTGTAATTGATGCAGTATGTGGTTTGGAATTGTCATGTTGGAAAATGCAAGGTCTTCCCTAAAAGAGATATAGTCTGGATAGGAGTATTTGTTGCTCTAGAACCTGGATATACCTTTTAGCATTAATGGTGTCCTTCCAGATGTGTAAGCTGCCCACGCCACACACACTAATGCTACCCAATACCATCAGAGACTCAGGCTTCTGAACTGAGTGCTAATAACAACTTCGGTTGTCCTTTTCCTCTTTAGTCCTAATGACACAGCATCCCTGATTTCCATAAAGAACATACAATTTTGATTTGTCTAAACAGAGAACAGTTTTCCACTTTGACCCAGTCCATTTTATATGAGCCATGGCCCAGATAAGACGTCTGCGCTTATGGATCTTCTATAGAGTTTTAGCTGCCAATGGCGGATGGCACGGTGAATTGTGTTCACAGATAAAGTTCTCTGGAAATATTCCTGAGGCCATTTTGTGATTTCCATTACAAAAGCGTGTCTGTATGTGATGCAATGCAGTCTAAGGGCCCGAAGATCATGGGCACCCAGTATGGTTTTTCTGCCTTGACCCTTACACACAGAGATTCTTCCAGAATTCCTGAATCTTTTGATGATATTATGCATTCTAGATGATAATATCTTTAAATTGTTTGCAATTTTACACTGTCAAACTTCCTGAGTAAAGCATGTCATGTTAAAAACCTATTGCTAATTGACCTAATGAGTTGCAGTTGTTTTTACCTTTAACTTTTCTAGATTCTTATTGGCCAGTCCCAATGTTTTTGAGATATGTTGTCTATGTTCTATTATTATTATTGCATTCCATTTTTATTTACAGTTTGTATTTTGTCCCAACTTTTTTGCAATCTGGTTTATATTTGTCTCAAATGGTTTGTCATGTCTGCTCTGTTTATGAGGTTTTCCTCATTTTATAATTTGACAAAATCCCAAATTTTCTTACTACCCCACTGCCACCAGAAATAGTTGGAGAGGCCAATGTTATCTAAGGTCATCTTGGGCACACCAAGGATTTTAAGATATACATGTGCAGTTATATATAAAAAAACTGTCTAATATATATATATAAATACTGCATTATAGCATTGTTCAGTAAATAAACACAATAAATGTATTTCACTACACCTACGATATCCTAGAGCATCATCAGCTAGAGAATAGGCGTTACTTTATCCGAGAAGTGAAAAATCACAGATTTCATATACATTCTCAGAATTCTAATCTCTCACTCTTAGAGGTCATGAGAGAACCAAGCCATCGAGCCTCCATTCATTCACAAATGCTAGGAGACATTTTACGTCTTAATTTACAACAGCAAAACAATAAGCCAATACACAGTTAGAATACGCAAGGTATGTGTGTCTGAGACCTGTCTTTCCCTTTATACTGCTATAAAGGGAGTTTACCTAGAAACCTATTTGAAGTCATTGTACTTCCATTCTTTTTGTGTAGTGGGCTGAAATTTCAACGAATGGTGATAGTTCGCAACTACCTGTAATGGTGGAGTACACCCACTAAAAAGAGCATGCTGAATGTCTTCCCTCTACGAATAACAATAAGCACAATTTCCCAGTTTGCATTGTGCTCTGTAGTCAGTGAGTGTGAGCACGACTCTTTCTCAATCAGACAGGACATTTCTTTCACTCTTCAGGTGGCACTTTACAGCTCTTTAAAGTGAAAGCAATGAAAGGCTGTAACCGGCCAGGAGTTATTAAGTGTTCTTGAAGGCAAGGGCTTTAACCTTTAATGGTCTAGGTCATCTGTTTGAGATGCCAACAAGTCCAATTACTTTTTTAAAAGTACATGTAGATTACATTTGAGAAATTGATGCGCTTTAGTTAAATACACCCACTTGAAATGTCTGACTTATCATAATAGGTGCCGTCCTGTCAGGAAACAAGCAAGCAGCTTTTAGTCGAGTGTAAATCTGAGACAGATACAGTGAGTAGTAAGTAATTATGCTGTAAGCTTTTGGAAATGCTAGTGTCTGGATCTAATTAATGCAGACCAATGAGCAATCCCAATGCTTCAGGTGCTGAAAAAATGTACTAATTGTTTGCCGATAAATGGTTTGTATTAGCGAGAATGTTATCTGTTGTTTAAGTGTGCATATACAAGTGTGTAAGCCTGAAAACTGTGTGCTGAAGGAGAGGAACCTAAACAAACATCACATACTCTATGTCTTGTAATGCAATTATGAAATATTTTCCTACAATAAAAAGACAAATAATAGAGTGGCATATGTGTATTCTGGTATGTTCTCAATTATCTGCTTCACAGCACCCATGCTTTTATTTTTAGTTGTTTATTTTTAGTGCCATTCGAGCATCAACGCCTATTTATGACAGGAACAAGGTTATATCAATCACAGAAAATATTGACAAGTTTGCATTCATAATGTATTATTAGTAAGTCTAGAAAACGTATCATCTCCAATTCACCTAGCATCTTTGGACTTTGTGAGGAAACCAAAGCACAAGGAGGAAACCTAATGTGGAGACAGGGGGAACATGCGAACTCCACAAATAAAAGACCAAGATAATTCCATACTGGGATTAAACCATTGGACCTTTTTGCTGTGAGGAGACAGCATTATCAACTGTGCCACCATATTCTCAGTCATTACCTTATTTTTTCAGACTAAACACACACAAATTAAACATAGTACATGAATTCTGCTCATTAAATTCAAGTTATAATATACATACAGTAATAGAATGACCATTTTACATTTAAAGTAAAGGTTATTATTAAAAAATAAAGGCATAGGTGACCAAATAAAATAAGTTTTATGCTTACTATTAAATTATTTGTTTTAAAAACGTATTTTTCTTTGAATAGTGTTAATTATTTAGTAGTGACAGTGATTGGAAAGGTTTGTAGTAAAGAATTGCTCTGAGAGTATAAAGGGATTAAAGTATCTCTTTCTCCCTAAACCAACACGTCCAACATTGTGTGTATAAGTAAGTCTTCTTTAAACAAAGTGAAATCATTATCCAAGAGAAGGGAGAAAGCTTCTGTCCACTGTTTGTCTGACACATCCTTTGCATTAAAGCAGATGTTTATCACATCTGTTTGTCAGACAAATCAGTCAGTTTGTCAGAACCACCTTAGGTAGTGGAAATGTTTGTATTTAGACTATTAGAGACAGCACCTGTTGCTAAATGGAGACTGTTTTGAAGCAGAAGCATGTTTTTTAAAGCATATTATTGAGCAATGATTGTTTATTTACTCAAAGGTATCCATGAGACTGTAAAGTCTTCATCATTATCTTCTTCTTCAACTTTGATGGAACAACTTTACTTTCACTGTTCATTAAATATTTATATACAATTTGGAGACAGAACCCTAATTTTATTCAAGCAGACTGCTAAAGTGAGGTTTATCCAGACTCCAAAAAGTCTAACAATAGCAAAGTAAAAATCATTTCCCTGTCATTATACTCAACAATTTCCCAATAATCACCTTTTCCTCACTTTATTTAATGATGTGATTCTTTTGTGTGGCAAATTTACACATCCCCAGCGACTACACACACACTCATTGTAATACTCCCAATTGACTTTTTCAAAGTAAGCCTAATAACATGTCTTTATACCCAGCAGGAGCTTTTTCATGTCGTATTTATGAGCTAGTTGCACTTTACATATTCATTCTTCAGGTTTTAAACAATTGCCAGTGGGTTGCCTCTCTATTCCCAAATCTTTTGCAAAGACACCTACCTCTCTAGGTCACAGCTGTCTGCCCAGACTGGCACATCATTCAACCACCCCAGGTTTTCTGCCACTTTTAGTAAACCATCCTCATACTCAATTAAAAAGCGACAACAGTAACTAACTATTATTTCAACTGTCTAAGCTGCAGTGCAACCAAAACAAGCTCTCTTAAATCTCTGTCCACGTGCTCTTGCTGCGACATTGCAGAAGGGGCACAGTGACGTGAAAGTGACATCCACAAACATGGAGAACTAAAGATAGGAGTCGCTGTCCTCTATCCTAACTGTAGTGTGATGGCGATTGTGGTGGTAAATAGGAGGGGGGTTTGCTATAACATTGCAGCCTTCAGCTTTAGAGGGCTTGTTGAACACAAACAGGGTATCCCTAGGCTCCGGGAGACAGGCAGGCAGATAGAAGGTCAGTGATTGATAAGTCTCCCCTGCTAGCACACTGACAGCTCATGTCAAGGATCTAGTGAGTTCCGTATCAAATGTATCAACTGCTCACCAAAACAGGTCTTATTTCAATGACTACCCCCAGTTTCTCCTCCCTTTTCCCACTGGCAATACATCAAAACTCCTATTCAGCCTGTTCATTTGTTAGGCATTTCTATTTCCTCCCAATGTAATGTCAGTAATAAATCAAAATATGACAATGACTGAAGGTTGTTATCTAATAATGCCAGTATTTCATGCAGTGAAATTAATAAAACTTTGAATTATTTTAAAAAATAAAATACAGACTACTGAGAATATTGCGATTCATATTTTCATTTTGCGTAGAGGCTCCGACATTATTATATAAAACATGATTAAGCACAGTAATGCTGAGAAGAACTGGGTCACTTAGGAAAATGATGTTATAGTAGTTCTTCAAGGTGGCCAAAATATAAGTGGCAACAAAGATGCTATTTGACACTGAGGTCTATTTCTGGGTACTTTGATAAGAAGCTTTTGAGGTGGTTGCAGAGGGGTGACACTGAGAGACAGAGCATTGTGTGAGAGAAAGGTACAGAAGGATGGCGAGGTCCAGTACAGGGTTATCAGGACGTTAATATATCTGGCTCCCTCTGTCAGCAGAGCAGGGTGATTAACACATCGACAGCCTCAAACTGGAAGACAGGCGGGTAGAGGGGTGAGAGTGGAGAGATAACAAGACTGATTGACGTATGAAGGGTGAGAGGAGAAAGACAGAGAGAGACGAGAAGAGAGAGAGAATGGCTGTGGAATGCTCTCTTGTCCACCCCACCCCTCTGCGTGTCTTGCATTTACCCTGTCCGACTGCACATTCTTAAAAGCATTCCTGGCAGTTCAGCCACCATCGTCCTAAATAGCCCAGGTTTACCAAATTTGGTAACTGGAAGATGTATTGTGTATTTTTCTGTATCAAATGAAATAATATTGTTACATTCTGTTATGGCATTCGTTTTGGTGCATTGGTGCATTTATATCATAATAGCCCACATCAAACAGAACAAAATGGTTTAAATATAATAGAAACATTTGAAATAATATAAAACCTTATTCGTGAAGAGCCACTTTGAAACATTTAGGCCTCTGTTCAATTCAACAAGCTCTCTTTTCAATAGATAACCTAGGCCCACTTGAGCTTTGGCCTCTGTGAGGTAGCTAAGCATGTCACTTAATCTAGCTTAATAGAACTTTTCTCATATCGTACTTAATCAGAGACTGATTGTGGCCTAGAGAGGTTCTCTTCTGGCCAACTTCTGGCCATTCACTGCTTCTTATCTCTATTTAATTTGAATTTTATCCACACAATTTATTTCTTCCAGAGGCTGCAAAATATGATCCATCTCTAAAATGCAAATAGTCATGTTTGTTTGTTTATTGATTGATTAACGTCATATTCGATATCGATAGCCAGGATAATCAGAGAAACACACTTTTCGCATCTATACACATGTCAACGACAATTTAGCATCTCCAGTTTACCTAACATGCATGTCATTGGACTGTGGGAGGAAACTGAGTACCTGAAAAGTTGGGACAAAGTACATATTGTACATAAAATGGAATGCCATGATGTGGACATTTCAAAAGTCCATATTTTATAGATGACATAGCAAATGTTTAAACTGAGAAAATGTATCATTTAAAGAGAAAAAATAAGTAATTTTAGTTTTGTGACAACAACACATAAAAAAATTTGAGACAATGCCATTTTTACAACTGTAAGACATCCTCTTTTCTCTTTAAACAGTCTGTAAATGTCTGGGGACTGAGGAGACAAGTTGCTCAAGTTGAGGGATAGGAATGTTAACCCATTCTTGTC
>JAOUQT010046447.1:0-10940 GCA_025769995.1 Xyliphius kryptos
TGGTCAATGTAGACATGCAGGTAGTGGGTGTGAAAGCAGAAGATGCAGGGGACAGAGTGAGGTGGAAAAGACTGACAAGCTGTGGCGACCCCTGATAAAAGGGAGAGGCCGAAAGAAAAAGAAGTATATTTTTATTATTAATATTCATTAACAATGTGTATATATACTGTATATATATGTCACCTCACAGCAAGAAGAACCTTGGTTCAATGTCCAGGAAATTAATGTATTACATTTACAAGTGTTCATGTTGTGGTCCAGTTTCCTCCCACATTCCTACAACATGCATGCTAGGTTCATTGGTGTCTCTAAAGTGGCCCTTAAAGTGTAACAGTATGTGTAAGCCCTATGATGAAGTGGCACCTTTTATTTATATAGCACCTTTTAGACAAGAGCTTTATAGTACAAAAAATGGAAGAATAAAGGAATAAGTAGATGATTGCAATATGACTAATTTAAGTGTTTTAAGATCATTGTGCATTCTTTGTAACTAATAAAGTTATTACACTACATAAGAACAAGATAGTTATACTGGAAGGCGCTGTACTATAAGTCTGTTTGACATTTTAAGTCCTAAATGCACCGGCATTACAGAATAACTTATTTTCTTACCTTCTCCTTACACTCTCGTTTCTTTTTTTAGCAAGAGTGTGGTGTCTTGACTTTTTCTTTTTTTTTAGATGCCAGTCGGCACTCTAATCGATCTCTGCGCTGTGCCATCTGCGAGTATATGGCGCACCACACCGCTTCTAGATCACATTTATAGTCTGTGAATTGTCGCTCCTGTTCCTGCTGTTTGCAACTCAGTGGCGTACGGCAGCTGTGTTTCATCAACACATGGCAGAAATTCAATTCCTGTCCCCTAATGCTAATGCATGGTGCAAAATCTGAGTGCATTAGACAGAAGTGGTTTTTATATCTTTTTAATGAAACAGTAATCTTATAATTTCACTGTACAATTTTTACATCCAGGCTTTGCCATGTATTGCTCCAACAACTAATGGAGTAGTCATTACTTTGGACTTTCTAATGCTGGCATCAGAAATCTAGTAGAAAAGGATGCCAAGGATTTAATAACTGGTAATAAGGCACTTAAATATCAAAGAAAGGGGGGTAACACCTTTACTTATAGGCCGTTATAAACAAATAAGTCAAGTGTTCCTTATTGTTTTCCCTTAGTGTTCAGAGTATTTTGTAAAAAATAAATCTCCCTGTACTTCAATTCTTTTCTGTGATTTCTAGTGCACTCAGCTGGCAACCCCATCCCATAACACATACTAAAAGTATTATACTAATATAGTCCATAATTAACACCTTTTAAATGTAGTTTCCTGCCAGGAAGAATAAAATAATCACTGTATGAACAAATTAAAATCTAACATGTGGCATATGATTATGGTTTAATTTTAATTCAATTTACAGAAATTAAATCCAGTATAGTTATTTTTTATCACTAAAAAACAAGTCAGATGGAAATGAAAAACTCCCAGAGATGTTAAGAGTAATAAACCTACAGAGGAACAAGACTCCCAAGGAACTAGAATCCCATCCTTGGGTGATAATCTATAAAAAGAGTCAGTAAATATGTGTACAGTAATGAGAGTTTGTAAGTCCATAGGATGGCCCCAGCAGGAACTGGTCATTCTGCATGATGTGAGCTCCCAAAGGAAGTTGACCATCATGGTGGTCCAGGCAGGTGTAGGAGACGAGGTCAGGGAGTTTTTTATTCAGGGAGTTTTTCCTTGCCACCGTTACTCATCTGGGATAAAAACGTTTTTTGTAAAGCTGCTTTGGGACAATGTCTATTGTTAAAAGCGCTTTATAAATAAAATTGAATTGAACTTGTGCGTCCTTTCTTAAACTTTTCTATGCATTCATAGTCTTTGGAAAATGTTGACACCAGACTCAAATGACTAACGACAAATGAATGACTGCACGCTTTTCTTCTTTTTGCAAATTACAAGTGCGGCAGCCATTTTGTACCACAGTCACAAATGAATGGATGTAACACATTCAAATCTGCACAGCCACTAAGGAGAGACGTATATGTTTTGTCCTCATGAAATGTATATATATGAAGCTAGACAGACAGTAAACAAAATAAAACATTTCTCCAATACAAGGTCATGTTTTTACAAGGTCATGTCTTGCTCCGTTGCAATGACTATAGTCAAAATTCTAGAATACCACTATGTATATGTTGTTGCTGATTATGTCATCTGAAATTACCTAAACGCACATGGATTTTAGGAACTAATATGTTTCTATAAAATATCATAATAACTGCGTCCACAAGTCACAATAGTACACAATGTTCATTATTTCACTGAATACGTTTGATTATGTTTTATTAATTATGTACAGCAAATAACATTCTATAAAGATTAAGCAGTTGCTCCTCGCTTTATCTTAGAAAGACATAGTTACATAATTCTAGCTGGACACAAAGTTAGTGCTGTCTAGTGTTTATTATGCTGCAGGGTAGGATCAGCATGGTTAACAGTTTTAGCACCGTCAGCAGATAAGTAACTTTATATATAAATATATGACAAATATGCAAATATGTTGCATATTGCAGATAGAGAGAAAGAGAGGGAAATAGAGAGAGAAAGAAAGAGAGAGAGAGAGAAAGAGAGAGATACTCGCTCATACTTGCTAGTACATGAGGGGGAGCAACATGATGTCCTCATAGGCCGATCATTTCAATGCCAGAGAGCAGATTAGTACCTATTTTTCACCAATACCAAGAATCTTGGTATTTAATGGTTCCATTTTAACTTTTACTATAAAATATATATCATAAATTATTATATTGCATATGTAAAAATGCCATTGACGTTAATTTTCTGAAGCTACTGCAAACACCTCACAAAAAAGCCCAGCCATTAAGAGTGCAATGGTTAAACTAGAAACACATTATCAGCACTAAGTAGAATGTAGAAGTAGTTGTTCACATAGACCATATAGCACTGACAAATGATTCAGCATGGTAGTATTATGTAGCATGAATTCATCTCTATTCAATATACAAGGGTATCTTGTAGCTGGGTATTTTTATGATGGTGGATGTAAGTTTTGCGGTAGCTACAGTACAAGCATTTTACAAATAATTTACATAACGACGAATTTTGAGTCTATTGTACTTCTCTAAGCGTAATTATCTGGATAAGGCTTGGATCCACTGGCTACACAATCTAAAATATACCCAGAAAGTTCTTATAATGTATAAAATTTAAATTGGTCTGTTATATCTTGAGAATTAATTCAAGCTAACAATGTGTGCGCAGCACCTGCATGAAGCTCCACAAGTGTAATGAAGCTAGAAGGCCATCTCCTTTCCTGGATGTATCTAATATTAATACCAACAATTTTAAAAAGAAACTATGTTCCTTATTAGTAAAAATGTCTGAAAACATTTCTATATTACCCAGAAATAATCACTTCTTTCCATTTTATACAGGAATGAGTAAAAAAATAGTTGTAAACAGCAGAGTATGGCCTTGTAACATCCTTAATTTCCAACTGAAAAAAGTCAAGCATGTTCACATGTTTGAATGTTTACAGTTTTACAATTGTTACAATTTTCTGGGATTCTCAAAGCCCCGTATAAAAACGGTATAATTTAAAAGGTTTAACAATCAACAGTGACCATTGCAAAGAGATGCCCAGTAAAAAGCAGAAGCCTAAAATCTGGACAAAATGCAGAGAACTTTTATTCAAAGGCATTTAACATTGGAATATCTCTTGAATTTGTGTTTATATAAATATTTTTTTATTTAACCTGATAAGAATTATTTGTAATCAATAATTATTGCTAGGTGCCGTATTTGTAAAATAAAAGATAACCGGTAATAAGCACTTAATTCTATTCTCATACCATTTATTTAGAGCAACTGTTTATTTATATGTACTGTACAGATACTTTACAGATTGTGTGAAACCTCTAAGAATCTCTATTGTACTCTCACAAAGCATAGTTTTTTTGGTTTGCATCTCATAGCATCTTACAAAGTAAGCAATTTGCATGTGGATCTTGATCTAACATCATTTCTTTAATGAATTCAGACACAAAGAAGCCTCTAAATCAAGCTAGCTACAGTGCAAAACACAGTTCCCAAAAACAAATATATAGTCTCTACTTGACTTGTAGTTTATATTAAATCTTTGTATTTCATTCTTCAGAAACATTCCAAATATCTGTCTTTTTATATCCATCTCTCTATTTCTCTCTTTTGCTCGGGGTAAGCTGGAAAAGATGTCTCTTGATGTACCTGCTCTACTATATGATGTACACATACACACACCAATTTTGTCCTGACATTCCTGATAGAGCACTGAATTTGAATCACAATTATGAGAGTGTCAGGAATACCCACAGCACCTCTGGAGCATCATATTATAAGATTTATTTCCGGGTTTTTTCATCCCCTGACTCAATCATTTTTCTGCATAGCAAAAACACCTGATTTAATTTTTCAGCTTTATTTTAGTGTATATCCTAAAAAAAATCCTAATTTGAGCAGACTGGGATATTTCTTTTAAGCACATTAGAATGAGGAGGCAGAAGATGATCAGATATGAAAGGAAGTAATTGCAATGCAGAATCAGGGCAGCTGGAGGATATCTTAACTCTACACACAGGTAAATTGTCAAAACAAATGTAAATATGATTGATCAGAAGCACTAAGTAAAACTGAAATAAAAAAAAAACAGACTGTTTTATGGCCCAGCTTCTACATCCTGATATTTCCCAGGGTACAAATGGAAATTGTATTTATAGTTTCAAATCCATGTGGGCAAATACACAAATACAAAACTGCATCCCTGTAGACAGCAACACGCCAACACAACATGGCTGCAGATTTCTGACACTATCAATCCAAACTCACACTAGAACTTCAAATAGTAGTAGATGCACGTAGTGCAGCTTATTCATTCTTCTCTGTAAATCACAAACTCACTCCTACTTCTCCAGTAAAACCAGAAAGAGCAGCTTCAGTGTGTGCTATTTTTAAATGCAACTCGACTGGTGTATAACTACAGTCTGTTTGTTTTCATTTTGGCATAAGAATGCATATTTACATCTTTTCAGAATCAATAACCATAAATATATGCAGAATCACTAATCACTGGATTAGGAACACATGGCAGGTGGCATAGAATCACTGGTAGAGTGCCCCACTCGGTGGTTACATCCAAATCTTCTCGTCTCGTGTTGACCCGCTGACTACATAGCAGAAATCAATATTTCTCAGCTAAGGGTAAAAATCAGTGACTTGACTATGAACAGATAGTTTATGCCCAGTGGTATAGTAACATTGAGCAACGGCTGAAATTAAGGGATGTTTCCATGCTATGGTATCACAACCCTCAATGTTAGATGGCACAGTGTTTGTGGTTTGTGGCGAGTGTTGAACTAGAGGAAAGAACTAAAATATATGTAGCATCAGACATAAGTAGACTTGATGTTCACCACCTTGTGAAGTCTATTCAAAGACATCAGCATGCTGTAATTATAAACAAATATGGACCAATGTTACTAGACAGGTTTACCTCATCCTGTAAACTTTCAGCATGCTTTTAAATATAAGAAATTACACTGAGTCCCACAGCAGTATTTATGAGACTCAAACTCATGTGACATTGAGAAACTCAAAGCACTAGTGTCATAACTTCAAAGCTGTTTTAAACGTTTTTAAACCCCTTTCGTGGCACATACAGTTTTTTTTTTTATTTTGCTATACTGCAAAAAAGGCTGCATTATAGTATAGGGCTTGAGTAAAGGGTGAAATGAACAACAGACACCAGAGTAGTTAACTTTCAGTGGGGTTTGGACACGTATAACAAGCATATGCAAAATGAAAAATAAAAAAAAACAAACTATTTTCATAAGAAAGTCAATTTCAAATGCAGCATTCCCACCTGGAGGAGTCAGTGTTTGAAATAGGAATCAAAGCGGCTATTGCCTGACGGGAGCTTTAACATTAGGAAGTTTCTTTACCTCTATCCCCTAAGGTGCCTGTCCTAGGCAAGGTGGAATAACATTGAGACGGAAAGTCATGACTTTGTCCTTCAGTTGAGAACTTAGTCTGCATCTCTGATAAGAGTTTTCAGACATTTTAGGCTCATCTAATGATGCTTACATATGCTAGTCGGAAGATCCTACTTCCAGCTTGCGAATTGGGGTAAAATAAATAATGGTGAATAATAATAGCCACATTAATATGCCATAAATAATCATCAGGGTTACATTATTACATTATTATACATTCTATATACATTGTAAATAACTTGTGGACAGTTTAAATATCCAATTCACCTAGCATGCACCTAGCGAGAAGAAACCAGAGCACCTGCTGGAAACCCATGCAAATACGGTAACTCCACACAGAAATTTTCAGGGTTATTCTACCCAGGGATGAAATCTTGCTGTGAGGCAAAATCACTACCCACTGCATCACTCCGCCATCCCCTAAATCAAGATAAGAAGAACGAAACTACACTACACTACACTAATTATACATGTAATTGTAAATTATGTACATTGTATATTGTAATATAACTGTATATAATGCATAGTGTATATAATAGCATAATACTAGATAGCACACACTTTGTATTATAAAATACTAATTGTATACATAAAACATGCTACTATTTGTATTTCTGGTAGATAAAAAACTAATTTTGTTGAATAGTTCTAACCTATCCATCCAAAAACACAATGCTAAGGTGGTATTGAATGACTATGAAATAAACTGTGTTACCTATAGTGAACTTTAAGGTAAATCCTAAAATATTACAGTATTTGGGACATGTTGTCAGTCATGTTGTCTTTATTTGTGTAATTGTGTAATAAGCAGTCTATCTTTTTGCTAGCACACTGATTCACAGATTTCCCACTCACACAAATTACCATGATAATTATTCACGTCTATTACATGCTGTAGTAGAAGGAAGGAAGCCACTGCCAACTGTAGCGTACAGCACAGACTAAATGTATAGACCGTAACTTACACTGTCCAACAAACAAATGATTCTTTTTCAGACAAGATCAACTGTTTGAGTGCAAAGGCAGGTAGGGCTTATAATAAGTCTTATCTTTAACCTTGCAGCTGCTCTAGAGCCAGGCAAAGTTTTGGTGGATTAAACCTACTCCTGGCATTCTTATAATACCCAGGTATAGGAGACATTTGGTCTGTCATAGCATATATTTCTTTGGGATTCCTAAAATCTAAACAGGGTTTGACCTTTTATCTGGGCATCATCCACTTGTGTAAAATTACATCAAACACTTAACTTTGGGTATTGACAATTCCGGTGTCTTTGGGGCCACAGGTGGAACTACACTGGCAATGTCCCCAGAGGTAGAACAGCACTGGCAATGTTAGCAATTTCTGGGCCCAAACATGCCCACAGGTTACAAATGATAAGTTTAATTATTAAAGTCTATAATTCATTCATTCATTTTTTTCTGTTTAATCCACAAGTTGTCACTGACCAGCCTGTGCCCACCTGGCATCTTTGGGCGCAAGTGGAGGAACAACCATAACCAGGATTCTAATACATCATCTGGCACATTCAGACACATTACTACATGCTAATGGCCAATTTAGAGACACCGTTTAACTTACCATGCATGTCTTTGGAATGTTAGAGGAAACCGTAAGACCCAGAGAAAACCGGCACAAACGCGGGGAGAACATGCAAACTTCACACAGAAATTTCCCAGGTCGCCCCACCCCGGGATCTGTATTGCTACCAATTTTTTTGTGATGGCTGACGTTTGAAGGTTCTGCAAATTTTATGAGTCACCAGCCGTGCATTTGTAGCTATTGCGCACTCCAAGATTTTACGTTCTGTGACTGATGATATGCAAAGTTGCTATTGCTAATTTACCTACCTAAAATTTCCTATACCAGAGGCAACAGTTGCCAGCTTTAGCAGCATTACAGAGCAAACTTTAACCTATCTTCTAATCTACCACTGAGTCCATCACAATGTCAGGAGATTGCCTACAAAATATTGTCACATGGACAAACTATAGGTGTGAGCAGCAACACTGGACGACACACTAATATTAGCAGTATACAGTTAAGCCCATCAGCAAGACAGGAGATTGCTAACTCATCAAGCATCATCACAGCGTTCATATCTGATCAAGTATGAGAATGTTTCGAATATCTGGTGCTACTTAATTTGATGATCTGAAATTGGATTCTTTATAAAATAGCTGCATTGTTAATACAGCAGTAATTTGGAAGTAGGCTATTGGAGTTATTATGCAGATCTATTTGGTGAGTTATTTGTATACGGAGCCACAACATACTACAAGTATATCCGCACACTGCACAATCCATCCATTAATATTGCTGAGCACAAAAGCATAACGCTAGGCTATTTGCATTATGTGTATTGCATATTGCTCTTTGTATGTTTCTGCTTATTCTTTATGTGCATGGCATATTTATCTTTGTATGTTTTTGCTGGTATGGTACATAGCAAACAAGGAAGCAGCATAATTGTTTTTTTGCCTAGAGCAGCAAGATTGCATGGACCGGTCCTGGGTATTGATATCTTCTATTCTAGCTCTTGGCCATGCTCTCTACAGGCATGCAATTTCACTAGATGGTACTGGAAAATGTGTTGATTCTGTTTATCCTGTTCACAATAAGTTCCCTAGGAGCATCATTAGACTTTTAACTAATTCCGCCATCTGAGACTCTCATCATATGTGATCACAACAGGTCAACACCTGCTATAAAAGAAAAAAACAAGACAATAATGGCTTGAGAATATTTACCTATTATAAGTGCATTGTAATGCGGTAATTTACTGGTCTTGCAATATTCACAATCTTCCTCTTCATTCCTGTGCATTTCGTCTGTACCCATTCATGTATGGTTAAAAAAAACAAGAATTTAGGCTCTGGGGTGGCATGGTGAGTGGATAGTGCTGTCGCCTCAGAGCAAGAAGATCCCGGGTTTGAGCCCTGGGTGGGGTGACAAGGGTAATTTCTGTGTGAAGTTTGCATGTTCTCCTCGTGTTCACGTGGGTTTTCTCCGCGTGCTCCGTTTTCCGCCCACATTCCAAAAACATGCATGATAGTTTAATTGGCATCTATAAATGGCATCTTAGTATGTGAATATGTGTGTTTGTGTGTGTTAGTGTGTGCCCTATGATGGATTTGCGCACTGTCTAGTGTTGGTCCTGCCCTAGTGCCCAGAGTTGACTAGCTGCTATAATTAATCCAAGATCTTTTTTTAAAGCCCGGAGAAAATTGGGTTGTAGTAAACGCACATTGAATACAAAGATGATATTTGTAGAGAAAACACTTTATCACTTGCCGCAGGAGTAATCTTCAGGCAAAAGTAACAATAAACAATATATCTCTAATAAAATAAAATCAAGGTTAGACTAATATAATATTCAAATACATTGATAAAGTAACAATCTAATATACTGGCTGAAAGCTGAAATTTTAAACTACTCTATTCAGGATAATCACATTAACGTGACATCACATTCATCTTAAGATTTATCTCAGTGAAGCATTTGGGATTAGATGGCATAATATGTATTTTCTTTACAAAGGCATCTTTGTGTTTAGCATTGCATTAACTGAAGGAAGGTGCTGATGTACTAAAGTAGTGATGGCTGGGAGCTAATAAATCTCACATCCCCACTAAATGAAGCAGAATACAAAAACACATGCAACGTGTAGATCAGTGACTGATTATTATTTATTTATTTAAAGCGAGATCAGCAATATTTCATGACAAGAACAAGGTTAAATAAGTCAGAAGATTATATTTATACACACGGTAACATTAATATTACACAAATCAGGGACTATTTGGTATCTCCAATTCAACTAGTGTTGTCCTTGGACAGTTGGAAGCAACTAGACCACCTGAACACGCAAACTTCACAGAGAAATGACACAGGGCTATAAAAAAGGACATTTTTGGTGAGAGGCAGCAGCACTACCCATTTCACTATCATGCCGAGATTAAAGGTTGATATAAGGGGTGTAATAGGTTGCATTGTGGCACATTGGTTTCAGCTAGGACATTACAACAAGTAGGTGCTGGGTTTGAGGACATAAATTTTTCTCCCGATGTCTGTGTGTATGTTAGGTGTATTGGAGATCCCTTACTTATGTAGCTTATTAACCTTTTCTGTTATAAATATAACCTTGTGTGTTTAACATGACATTAAACAAGTAATAAACATTCGAGCTAAAGGTCAATATTTAGCATCTGGCACAGATCAGGGATTACTGGCATGTCCAATCAAAATATATGAATATACTGCTGATTTTCAGTATATACATATATAAATGGCAGCAAATCTATTAAATTTATGCAAATTTGTTGTTTCATACCTGCAAGGCTGAGTTTGTAAAGGTGAAGCAAGACGTAAATTAATGGTTCTAGCAGTCTTTCTCTCACTCTGCATTGACCACATAATGTGTCTTTTTATATATAATTATATATTAGAACCTTGAACCGGCAAGAAAAATTCACTTGCCTAACTCCCCAATTTCCTCCCTGGGCACCTCACAGCTCAGAATTTTTTTCTGCCTACCACTCACTGGAAGGGTTATATGCAATAAAGAATTTTAGTAAATGTGTTATTAAAGTATCAATTACTATTATTATTATTTTTAATATTATTATTATTTCTGCAGTTTGAAATGTTGTTCTGTATCTTACTGTCTTACGTTAAATCTGTGTCCATCTATTTATCTACTTATCCATCTGTCTACATACACTATACTGCCAAAAGTAATTGCTCACCTGCCTTGACTCACAAATTTAGCTGCTCGACCATGGAAACCCATTACATGAAGCTCTCTGTGCACTGTTCTTGAGCTAATCTGAAGGCCACATGAAGTTTGGAGGTCTGTAGTGATTGACTCTGCAGAAAGTTGGCGA
>JAOUQT010046462.1:0-10939 GCA_025769995.1 Xyliphius kryptos
GAATGTTATGTGGATGAAGGAGACCACAATAGAATAGAAGATGACAACCCTAAGCACACAGGTTGTTCCATCATTGAATGGCTAAAAAGAATACAGTTAATTTTAAGGAATGGCCAAGTCTAAGTCCTGACCTTAATTTAATGGAAATGTTACGGAAGGACCTGAACCCAGCAGTTAATGTGAGGGAACCCAGAAATATCCAACAGTTGGAGCTGTTCTGTATAGAGGAATTGGCTAAATTTCCCCCAAGCCGGTGTGTAGGACTGATCAACAGTTACCGCAAACAGTTATTTGCAGTTATTTCTGCCAAGGTCACACCAGGTACTAAAATAAAAAAGTTCACATACTTCTGCCACTCACAAATATATAATATTAGATCATTATACATTATACATTATACTTTATTATATTATAATAAATGAGCAAATATAAGATTTTTATCTAATTTCTTGAACTGTTTTTTCTTTATCTACTCTTAAGACTTGTGTGGAAATCTGATTATGTCATATTTAAGCATGATGTATAGAAAGTCTTCAAGGTTTCACAAACTTTCAGGCACCACTGTAAGTCAAACAATTTCCTGTCTCTAACAGAGAATCTGGTGGAAACAGGGACTTTTTTGTGCTCGTTCATTATTGGTCTTATTTACATAATTATAATAAAAATTGTTTGCTGCTTTTATTTAAAATCAGATTAAGCCATCATGGGGTGAAACTGTCTGCTTAAAATAGTGATAGAGTGCACATCTGCAAATGTGCACTCTATTCATCAATTTGTTCATTTATTCATAACATTCCAATCAGTCCAATTTATGTTTTGCACTGAAATCATTTGTGTAAAGTTATTTAGATGAATTACTATTCTCATAAAAGAAATGTTACTGCATTTGACCAGTGATCATTGAGTGCAGTCAATATCTCATGTGTTGAAGTACCAGGGCGTTCAGGCACATGCTAAGAGTATACCAGATAAGATAAAAGTTCAAAGTTCACACCTGATACAGTGCAGACAGTTACTGAGAGATTACACAACCGTCTGTTAATGGTTTACTAGATCATTTCTGTTGGATTGCAGCACAGCTCCTAGAATCAGACGGGAAGATTTTGAACTTTCACAGATACTCAAAGCAAACTCAATGCAAAAATAAAAAAAATAAAATTGGGACATGATTCTATTAATGTCCATCAGCTTTTTCTTTATAGAAAAGAGTTCACTGGTTATTTAAGTTAGGAGATACATATATGTCATTGGTGTGTACAATGAGAACACACCATATACAACATATACTGTATAGATGAGTGTTAGGTTTCATTATATAGACATTATGTGACACAATGTCTCTAGTTCACCAGGGTCAACTCCTTAAAAAGCAATGTACTTTATAGAAAATAACAAGTTGCTGCCTGGTTGTGACTGATGACCAAAAAAACTTTACAAACCCATAAGAAATAAGATCAGTATGTGTTTTTTTTTTATTAACTTTGAGCTCTTTTGGCTGTTTTGCAGTACCCAGTCCCAAACAACTTGAAAAATACTGTTCAAATTGAGCCCAGAGTTGCCGGAAGGGCACTAGCACCCAGTGTAGATTAAATAAAAGATAACGAACAAAATGAATGAATTAGCAGCTAGGTTTTACTGAGTGTTTTGCATAATATGGAAAGTACTGTATATAGCGTCTGTGTCCAACTGTAGCAAGGAGAGAGAAGTGTGTTAACCTGGCAGATTCCAGGGCAATTCACACCTTCAGATGCTGGCACAATGTCACAGTGTGAACACTGTTAATCGCCCACAGTGGACAACCAGCCTGTTTTCGGTAGCATTTAGCAAAACCATTAGAGATCTTTGCATGAGAGGTTAAATATCTGAACCAAATCCAAGTCTACTTGCTAAAAACAAGGATATCTACCAATATGGATGTCACTTATAGTGGTCAAGAAGAAGCATTTATTTAAATTACTTCAATGAAAATCTTTTTTCACATACCCCAGACTTGTTAAAAAGTTAGAGTCAAAGCACAGCGTCAGCTATGATGGAGCAAAGAGGATGAAGCTCAGAAGTACCGCCAGCTTGTAGGTGCTGGGGTTTAAACTAGAGGTCTGCACAGGACTAATTAATGAATCCTGCTCCCGCACAATTTCATCCCACTCCTGCCCGCTCCAACAAAGAATCAGCAGCATTTGTCCTGCTCTCTCCTGCCACATAACACGCCAGCCTGCACTTGCCCGCTTCAAATTCACTTACGCATTTCTTAAAGCAGCAAAATATTAAGCAATTGATTTAAGCAAATCCTGGCCTGGGCATTCAAGCATCCTTCTGTGTGGAGTTTAGGCCCTACACATTGAGAGAGTCGACAAAGTATGGGCACTGATTTGAGAAAAACGGGCTGAAACAAAGGAGTAGATGCTCTTCTTTATAGTAGAACAGCATAGTACAACTTTAATGAACTTAATGAACACATTGCCTTTGTGTTCTCAGTTACACACCTGACTATAGCGTAACTGGAGCAAGTGTACAACCATTTATGTAACAGTCACCTGGTGGATTTTGTCCCAATATAAATCTTCCGGTTTTCCGCAAATGTTCCTTCGCAAGGGACTATTATCTGCATGAAGAATAATTATTATTAATTTCCTTACAGAATGCATCCATCAATTACTGCATCATTATTATTTTTATTACTATTATTATTATTATATTATTACTATTGTTATTATTATTATTATTATATTATTACTATTGTTATTATTATTATTATATTATTATTATTACTATTATTATTATTATTTCATACTGACTACTGTATTTTTCTATATGTATATGTAGTCCTGCACACTGACTGGAATGATTAACCACCCAGTCCCACGAATGACAATGAAATTTAGTTCAGTGCCGTAAGATATTGTGATGTTCTCTGCAGAAGTGCAGACCTCTAGTTATCTTCTGATCAGTAAAATAAAGCCTTAACCAATAAGACACAAGTGTTAAGTACAGTGCAAGGTCTCAGGTGCCATAATGTTTAGTACAAATGATGCTATAAATGTTTAAATATGTCTGTGCAAATACATTAAGTACAGTATATCCAAACATTACGTTCTTTAACAAACAAATAAAATATTTTTTAAAAATCTGTATGCCAGCAACATATTACATAACAGAACAAGACTACTGGTTTTTGCTCCAAAAAAGAAGGAATTGTGACAGTTAACGTCTCCTAAAAGCTTTCTAGATTCTCCAGGACAATGGATTTTATAGTACAGTACTCCGATTAGAATCTGTTACAGTCCATACTAGCCTTTTGACAGATAAGCGAAATGGAATATCACACAATGTGCATAAAGCGTCCAATCTGCATTAAATTAATTATTATTTAAATCAAATATCTGCCTAATGATATGAATTATTTAATGTTTTTCTGTATGAATGTGTAATCTGTAATCAGCCACAGTAATACGTTTTTTGTTTCAAAAATAGGAGCTAAAAGTAGGAAGAGAATTTTGAGAGTTTTGTTGTCATAATAATAAAGGAATCACTGAACACCTCCTTGGTGAGGTGTTCCCGATCTCCAGCTGCAAGCAGACCCCAAGGAAGATGCAGGGCATGCATTCTGGAGAGATTACATTTTTTACCTGTCCTATAGTATCTTTGCGGAAGAGCTAGAAGAGGTGAGAGGGATCCCTGGACCCGGGTTATTAGCAGATAAAGGTAAATAAACATATAACAGGCTTGTAACTTATCAGGGTAAATGTACTTTTGTGGAAACCAATATACAGTCATGTCTATGCTAATAATTTCTTTGATTATATAAATAAATTATTTAACCGCTTGTGTGTTTGAAGGCATATAAATAGTGGAACAGGACTTTTAAAAGGATTAAGGAGGGAAAAGCAGTCGGACCTGATGATATACCTGTAGAGGTATGGAAATGTATAGGAGAGATGAGAGTGTCATTTTTGACTAGATTATTTACTGAGATTTTTGAGAGTGAATTGATGCCTGAGGAATAAAGGGAAAGTGTACTGGTAGCGATTTATAAGAACAAGGGTGATGTGCAGAGTTGTAGCAATTACAGGGGCATAAAGTTAATGAGTCACAAAATGAAGATTTGGGAGAGAGTTGTTTAAGCTAGGCATAGACAATCAGTGACTGTTTCATGCCAAGAAAGAGCACCACAAGTGCAATTTTTGCTTTGAGAATGCTGATGGAGAAGTATAGAGAAGGTCAGACAGAGTTACACTGTGTCTTTGTGGATTTACAGAAAGCTTAGGGATGATAGGGTGCGGAGGAAGAAGCTGTGGTGTTGTATGAGGAATTCTAAAGTGGCTACAAATTGTACGTTAGATTGGTGCAGGACATGTATAAGAACAGCATAACAGTAGTGAGATGTGCGGTAGGAGTGACTGCATCAAAGATCAGCTCTGAGCACCTTATTGTTTGCTCTGGTAATGGACAGATAAACAGATAAGGTCAGACAGGAATCACAGTGGACTTTTGCAGATGACATAGTGATCTGTAGTGAGAGCAAAGTGTGGAAAAGAGGTGAAGAAGAGAGTACAGGCAGGATGGAGTGGATGGGGAAAAGTGTCAGGAGTGATGTGTGACAAAAGAGTTGCAGAAAAAGTGAAAGGAAAGGTTTGTAAGAGAGTAGTGAGAACAGCCTTGTTGTATGGTCTGGAGACAGTGGCACTAACTAAGAGACAGGAAGCAGAGCTGGAAGTGGCAGAGCTTAAGAGGGTAAGTTCTCATTAGGAGTGACCAGGATGGACAGGATTAGGAATGTGAGGGACAGCACAGGTTGAAAAATTGGGAGACAACGTTAGAGAGGGCCGATTGAGATGGTTTGGACATGTGCAGAGAAGGGACAGTGGATATATGGGTAGGTGGATGCTAGAAATGGAGCTTCCAGGCAGGCAGAGAGGAAGAACCAAAGAGGAGACATATAGATGTGGTCAATGTAGACATGCAGGTAGTTGGTGCGAAAGCAGAAGATACAGAGGACAGAGTGATGGGGAAAAGATTGACTTACTGTGGTGGCCCCTGATAAAAGGGAGAGGCCAAAAGAAGAAGAAGACGATCAGTTCTCTGTCATATTTTTTACATAATTATTCTTTCATGCTCACACAGTTAGTGGTCTCTAGTGTGAGTCAACTTGTAGGAAAACAAATGTGTCTCATCTGTCCCTGCATTCTTCAGGAGGAACTAAGCTAATCTTCCGACCAGCAGGGTTAGGCACTTTGAATTTAGAGGCTGATGCAAACGCAGAGAAACTCCCCAAGGCAAGGAGTGTCAGGGACTTTCTCTGTACAATCTTATCACGCACTGAATAACTAACTGTGTGTGTGTGTGTGTGGAGGTTAAAGACATCCTCTTATTGGCTCATTGGCCAAAACCTCATTGGCTGCAATAAATAACACAAAATATAGTTCCGGGTCAGCTTTTACTGTCTTTGCAAATATGCACTGCCCAGGCAGGCAGTTACAGTTGCTAAAGAACTGCATAAGTAAGCAAAACTGAAAGAAAGTAAAAGTGATCTATTTGCTACTATGCTTGCCATTTACCCCATACGTGCGTAAAAACACACATTTATACACACACGTGTGAGCACATATGCTCAGAGCGGTGAGCAGCCTCCACAGTGCCTAGGGAGAAATAGGGGTAAGGTGCTGTGCCATAGGGCAAAGTCATGAAACAGCTGTTTCATGACTTAGCGGTACCAGGAATACAAACCTGGGACCTTCCATGGCAAGACCGGTTCCTTATCCGCAAGCGTAATTATTTCAGCATAATTACCTTATAATCATTTCAGAACTGTAGTTTTTACCACATGTGAAATAAATGGATTGTTTCATTTTCCACTGTGTTTAACTGGATTAAACTGGACAGACATGCTAGGAAATATTTTTGTGCAAAGTTTAAGGCTAGATGTTCACCTGAAAGCACACAGGGGTATTGGTCCTCTGCATTTAACCCATCCAGTGCAGTGAAACACACAAATACACACACACTGGTGAAGTGAGCACACGGGCCCGGAGCAGTGAGCAGCCAGCACAGCTCCCGGGGATCAACTGGAGGTTAGGTGCCTTGGGTTCTTAACCCCAAGCCTACGACTGCCCTCTCACACCACCACCACCACCATCATCATCAACATCACCCATTGTATCTCCCTTTGATTTAATTATAACAGCACAACTGTTCTTTAGTGGACTGATTAGGATTTTATTCCAAAATGTGAAAAATGCATCAGAAATACACAATAATGAAACAATCGTGCATTTATTATGATTTATCTCTTATCTTTTAACTTTTTTATAAACAAAATTACTTTTAACCCTTGCCCATCACAGATATTGATTCTAATTTATACTAGAAATGTTTTTAATTTAACATTTACATATATTTATTGGCTCATTGGCCCCAACCTCAAGCCTTATCTCTATATTAGCCCATGTGGTTCGTGTAAGCTTCTAATCTAAGATATTGGTGTTTTGTAGCTTGTGGTTTTGCAACAATTCTGCAACTGCATTCATACTGTTTCTTTTTATACACGCTTTTCCAATCATAGCATGAAGATACCAGAAATGTTCCACATCAATGTGTCATGTACTCAAGTACTAACAAGTATTAACCCAGTAATAAGAAGTACTTGAGTTTGTAAGTTGCATATATCTCCAATGTGGGGAAGCAGATTTTAGGTAGAAATAATAAAATTCATTCATTCTTTTTCATTCCACTTAATCTACACAAGGTCATGGGTCAGCCGCTGCCCACCCGGTAACTCTGGGCGCAAGGGCAGGAACTACACTAGATAGAGTGCCAATCCATCAACAGCCACACAAACTTTCACACATTAAGGGCCACTTTAGTGACACCAATTAACTTAACACGCATGTCTTTGGAATGCAGGCGTAATCTGGAGCAACTGTAGAAAAACTGCACAAACACAGGGAGAACATCCACAGAGAGTTTTCTCTTCCGGGGATCGAACCCAGGTCCTTCTTTATGTAAGGGGACTGCATTACCCACTGTGATAACGTGCCACCTAAAATTAGTTAATTATTAGTTAATCATGTTTATGAAGTCTGCCCTGAGAATTGGCCTGTGATTTCAAAATGCAGTTAATCAACATCCAGCCTGTTTTACAATCTTCCAATCTAGTCCAGCTCACTGTCCACTGACTCCCAGAAAAACCGAGCTATTGTGAATGTGACATCATTTGAGTATTTGTCTTATTTGTTTTGCTTTTTAGAATGGAAGGTGGAGCTCATAGTCCCATAGAACTGCACTGAAGCTGCATTACAATGGGTTTAGATAGAATGCATCACTATGGGAAGGTCAGTGTATATATAAAAAACTTTAGGACGATTAACTGGGCTGTTGAAGAAGTTCTACTAACATTTGCTAACCATTCTAGCAATGTACAGGGGTTAGACAATGAAACTAAAACCTGGTTTTAGACCACAATAATTTATTAGTATGGTGTAGGGTCTCCTTTTGCGGCCACTACAGCGTCAATTCATCTTGGGAATGACACATACAAGTCTTGTGCAGGGGTCAGAGGGATTTCAAGCCATTCTTCTTGCAGGATAGTGACCAGGTCACTACGTGATGCTGGTGGAGGAAAACGTTTCCTGACTTGCTCCTCCAAAACACCCCAAAGTGGCTCTTGATACCTCACAAAGACTTGCTGTCTTGGTCACAGATGCGCCAGCAAGACGTGCACCAACAATTTGTCCTTATTTGATGGTATGTCACCCATAATGTTGTGTGCATTGCAATATTTTGAGAAAAATCTCCCACACTAAAATGACAGGTGTTTCTGTTTCATTGTCTATATATATATAGAACAGCATTTTTCCATCTATGCTTTCTTTCTCAATCTGCTGCTGATGGCCTCATCTATACATATTTACCAGTAGGTTTGACTACTATAACTCCCTGCTGTCTGGTATTCCCTCCTCATCTGTCTATAAACTAAAAAAGGTTCAAAACTCATACTCACGATCACATTTTCTTCAGAACCTTCAGTAACTGCAGTCTGACTTCCTCCCACAGTCCAAAAACATGCAGTAGGTTAATTCGTGTCTCTGTATATATATACATGCACATTGTTTGAATAAGTGTAAGTGAGTGTGTGCACTATGATGGAGTGGCACCCTGTTGATTGTACTTCCTGCAATGTGCCTTAGTTTGTGCACTTACTTTATTACTCATTTTAAAATCTTTTTCACAGACTGATCAGCTGAAACAGGACTTATCAAAAAAAGAGTCTGAGATGTTGGCCTTGCAGACTCAGTTGGAGACGCTGACCAATCAGAATTCAGACTGTAAGAAGCATATTGAAGTCTTGAAGGAATCTCTAACAGCAAAGGATCAAAGAGCGAATATCATACAGACTGAGGTTAGTGAGTAGGCAAATGTGTTCTCCCCTAAATACCTTTATAATTTAAACTACAGTTTAAATGAAGTAATGTTGCAAATGATTCTCAACAATTATGTTTTTTACATTATCCTCTGAAAAAATTTTCCTCCCATTGAATTTTCTAATGCATGTTTTATTATATTTTGCCTCAAATTCTTGATATTGTTATTTTTGAACATTTTGAATACATAATTATGACAGATAGGAACTCTCAAATATCCTGTGCTATATACGTTGTTATATTGTACACGTACTGTATATATTCATCAATTTATCAGTCTTACAGTTTTTAGGGATTGCCTTAACTGTGAAATTTTCCAACGGTTAGGTACCAAATGTGTGATTTTTCAGGTAAACTGATATTCAACATTTAAGTGACACAGAAGCACAGTCAGGGTTCAAATTATGGCTTCCTGATTGCAAGGCTTTATCAATAGACTGCTCAAGACCTCTTACTAATACTATTTGATTTGACACAAACATGACCAAAAACATTTATTCTTTCATTTATTTTTAATACCCACTTAATCCTAGTCAGGTTCATGGAAAAGCCTACTCAGAAAACAGCTGCACTCGCAGTTGCCGGGCACATGTCTTTGTTTTAAGAGGTGAATGTAAATCTAGCAAGGATAGAGCTGGGACCAATTTGCTCCTAATCTATTAATTGTTCAATGTATTTTAAATTAATACATTTGCAAGTAAATATTGCAGACAGTAGCAGGTTGTAAAGCATTGCTGTCCCTAGTCTCTATTACTTTAATTTTCTTTCATCTTTCTGATTTTCTCTGCCACCAGGTGTTTCCACATCGTCACTCGCATTATGATATAGAACATAATGATATTTATGCCCGATCCACTTCCTGATGCAACCCTCATCCTTTCGGTCTTGGAAAAATAGCATATTTACAACCAATAAACAACATTAATAATACCTTCTAGAATTAAAAAAATATATTTTTGTCTCCCAGTACATGCAGCATTAAACTTCTCTAATATCATATTGCAGGTGTTCCAGGGCTCTCCGCGATAGGTGAAAATCTGTAAAATATGGACACCATATGTACAGTACATAAAAAATTATACATTATTTTAAGCTTTATAAACACATCCTGTGCATGCTTGACAATCGGATGCTGATATCAAGTGAAAAGAAAGAGTTAATGACGAAGAGATGGTGATACAGAGAGGCATGCTCTAGTTGTAAATATTACTATAAATGTTATTTTATTATGATTTAATATTCTTTTAATAGGTTCGAATTAATATTTTTAATATATTTTTATACATTTTGTCATTTTCTTTACGCAAAATTTACCAATGCACTACACAAATTCCTGAGAAACAGCCAAAATTTCTATTTAACGTTAATATTTTAAAAAATCCCGTAAATGAGCGAGTCCGAATCAAGCGAACCGCGAAGTAGCAGATTAGCAATGTATACAAATTAACTGGGGTGTAACGATTTACAGTGGGTACAGTGTTGCCTCACAGCAAAAAGAACCCAAGTTTTATCCCCTCGATGATGGGCTGACTAAGGAAATTTCTGTGTGGAGTCTTATGTTCTCCCCATGCTATCATTGCTTTCCCCCCGAGTGTTTCCTCCAACAGTCCAAAGAGATGCATGTAAGATGAATTGGAAATGCTAAATTGTTCATGACTTATGTACAATGTATGTAACCTTCTGTATAGATGCTGTACTTCATGCTTAAATATCCCCACTGATGCTTAAAATGACATTAAACAATAAACAGTAACAATTAACCTTTATTATTCTTCTATTCTTTTTCTTACATTCACTGTCATTCACTGTCATTATTTAATGGCTAATATACTTAGTAATGTTTATTAAGCATTGTTTTTAATACAACTTATTACACATGTGGCATTGTCATGGTCATGAAAGGAAATCGTATTGCTTAAAACATAGGCCATGTGTATTTCCATCTTTATGGCAGCAGTCTGAGGAATGTTTAAATATATATATATATATATAATCCATAATCCATATTTCACTAAGAAAGTCTTATTGCTTTTCAACAGCTGCAGCAATTACTATTAGTTGTGCAGCCACCAGAACTTTTTATCTTCCTTAGCTTATTTCACAAAGACATGCCCATGTGATTTTAACTTGCCTTTTTGGAATGGCATGCTTGTGTGATTTTAGTGGCCTTTTTGGGAGCAGTAATTGTTTGACATGTTATAACAGTTCTACTCAGTAAATAAAAGTGATTTTCCATCACACAGTACTGCTGCAAACCGTACTGTTGGAAAATCAACATTTCAAGATTGTTTTTACAATCTTTGCATTGTTGAAATGAAAGAATCTGTCAAGTTATTAAGTATACCCAATTGTGAACCAATTTCACCTGGTTTGTTGCAAATGAAAGTGAAAACAGGTGCAAGTGAGAAGTCTGCCGCACAATTGAGGCTTCACACTATTTCTCACATGAAAGTGAAAGTGATACATTTTGCCACTATGTTTGCACACAGCGGAATTGGTCCTCTGCATTTAACCCAGCCGTG
>JAOUQT010046469.1:0-10939 GCA_025769995.1 Xyliphius kryptos
AAAGCTGGCTATATCCTATCCAACTTAATAATGGAGTTTTAATTTGATCATGCGTGAATGTGTTTGTTGGCAGTTGTAATATCTTCATATAGTGTTTATTTTTCAGATGTGGACTCGGTGGAATTCAGCATATTTAGCTTTCAGATCGTTTTGTTTTTTAGCCTTCTTGGAAAAATGGGCACAATTAAAACGTGTGTGAGTTTGGCAAGCCAAGCTTCCCTTTGCACAATGGTCCCTTTTTTCAGAGCTGAAGCTTTCGAACTGAACTCTTGCTTCAATGCTCTAATTGAATGCACGTGTCTATCAGCAATGACTGAATGGTGACCCTACACTTGAGCCAAATCTAGGAATTGATTTGCTGTATGTGATCTATTTGGAACTCCGTATATGAATATATATATATATAACCTTTCTGTAGCACTACTTTCAACTAACACTTGTTTTTTCTATTAACCATCTAACACACCAAATAACACACTGTATGTATTGGTTATGCAAGTGCTGTGTGAATAGGTAGAGAAAGCAAGGTTAAGATAACCTGTGATTGGTAACGGTGTGTGATACATTGTGTGTGTTTGTGTACCTGCAGGGAGCTGAGGCCATGATCTTAGAGAGCGTCATGTTTGCCATTTTGGCAGAGAGGCAGCTGGGGCCGAAGCTCTATGGCATCTTCCCCCAGGGGCGATTGGAACAGTATGTCCCAGTAAGTTTTACAGCACGGAACCAAAATCAGAGACCCTTCGTATGCGTATTTATAACCTGGCACAGAAATTACAAAAACAAAAAAGTTTTTTTAAAGGCTGAGAAGCTGTAATAACTAACACACGTCATGTTTTGTCCTTAGAGTCGCAAGCTTGCCACAGAAGAGCTGAGAATTCCGAGTTTATGTAATGAGATTGCAGAAAAAATTGCCAAATTCCATAAGATGAGGATGCCATTCAACAAAGAGCCCAAATGGCTGTTTGGAACCATGGAAAAGTAAGTAAGGATTCCTCACACTAGCATGATTTGTATTTGGGTATTTCCAGACACACAATCTAGAAAACAATGCTGGAACACATCACTTAATGACTGCATTAAGGTATTTAATTAAATCCAATTGGCACAGGTTTATTAAATTTAATTTAGTACTAGTATATGCTTCAAGTTTCGTGAAAACAGTTTGAGGAAGGCCATGTGACCCTATACACAAAACAAGGTGCAAGACCTGGTTGGGTGAGTTTGTTGGCACTGAGCTCTGAATTTATTCTATCTAACGTCTTTGGGAAGAATTAGAACATTGATGGGTCAGCCAAGTTCTCCTGTCTGACCTCATGTATGCTCATCTGGACAAATGGGCCTTTACTTTCTTCGTTCAACCAAGACTTCCATCTTAATGAATAGCTGAGATGTCTGTGCAGGTTCTTGCATCACTGCTCCAGCCCATTTGGGGTTCTTTTAGACTACAATTAAGAACCCTAGGTTTCTTTTTCAACTCACTGAACTAGACACTTCTGGCTTGGATCCCTAATTTGGTCAAACAGCCAACTTCAAGGATCATTAAAGGAAAACCATCAGTGTTCTATTTGGATATGCTTCCTCAATTTTAAGAATAGTTTTTGTGTCCTGTAGCAAATTTCTAGCGAATAGAAGCTTGCAGAAATTTAACCTTCAAGCAAGTTTGAACATTTTGCAAATTTAAATGATTTAATTATTGTGTATTTTACTGAGAGTGCAAAATTTGCATATTAATAACCGTACCTGCTTATTGAAGTTCTTTAGAAGGGTGTGAAAGAATATACACAGGTTGCCACACAAACAATTACCTAAATAAAGAATATGACATTTCCATTTTTACTTGGCATAACTTTTAAAGAGTTTTCCATCCGGTTTTGGTGAAATCTAGAATTTTTTATAACTGCCTAGTTACAATGTGTTTTCCTGGAAGACAACATCTATTTAGATTGTGTAAATTCATTCCTATGAAATCTTGACCTATGTATCATATCTTGTTTCTTTTGCCAGATATATGAGTCAAGTTATGAGACTGACCTTCACAAGTGATGTCCACCTTCATAAATTTTCCCACCTTTTAAGCTTCAACCTGCCTCAGGAGATGGAGAGCCTCAGGTAAAACAAAAGTTGTACTGATCGTTGTTGTAAACATGAAGACCATAGAAAAAAAATAAAATAGCTTTAATTACCAATTACTTTTAAGGTGAAATTTTAACACTGGTACACAACAGGCTTTTAAAATGTAACACATTGTGTTAAAGATTAACCAGCGATTTCCCATTTTTAGCCTCCGACTTCATAATAAAGGACATTTCACAGAGGTTGAATGTAGTTGTTGACAACTTTCAAACGTTTTTTGCCTAGTTTTCTTTTTATTGTTTAAATTAAAACTTAAAATAAAATTTAAATAATCCACACAGATTTATTTGGCGTACCTGTAAATGAATGGAATATAAAGCAGTATAAACTAGCTTTAACAGCCACAGCAGTAACACGCTGCTTACACACTGATTCTTTAGTATTAAAATGTTATAAAAATTAATCAAAGGGCCAAAATAAGACCAGATTTATTTAAAGGGCCAGATGAATATTATTATTTTTCTACATTGTGAAGCAAATACTTATTTTTTCCTCTCTAATATTTAATTAAGGACGTTAATTATTAAATCAATGTACTGATACCTTTACTGAAGTAAAGAATCTTCATATTCTGTGCATCACAGGTGCCTGCTGGAATCCACTGACTCACCTGTTGTCTTCTGCCATAATGATTTGCAAGAAGGTATGTGCACTGGTTAAGCCTTACGGACGTGTTCACAATATGTCGCCGAGTTTAATACATTCGCCTTTGCCTTTTTCAGGCAATATCCTTTTACTGAGTGGTCGAGATGACAGCGAGAAACAGAAGCTCATGTTGATTGACTTTGAGTACAGCAGCTACAACTACAGGTTAATCTCATTGTGCTTAATTTAACTTTATTTCATTTAAGTATATTTAGCATTAAAATCTCCTTATATTTATTCATTCATCTATCTTTCGCTTAATCCTCTTCGGGGGGAGGGGGGGGACTTTTCAGGCACTGGGCAGATACACCCAGGACAGGGTGCCAATCTATCGTTGGGCAAACACTCACACAGACTATATGGGGCAATTCAGAGCAGTCAGTTTATCTTGAATCCATGGTTTTGGAATGTGGGAGAAAACCAGAGAACCCAGAGGAACTCTCGCATGTCCTCGCTGTGCCTGTATTACTTTCCTCTGGGAGGTCTGGTTTTCTCTCAACCCCCCATGACTCACTTATGACTGTTTTTGGTTTAAAATACCTATTTATGCAATACAGAACTAACTTTAAATAGCTGTTCGGCATCTTTGCCCACTTGGCATGATGGTATATGTGCGTGCTGTTCAGATTTTTTAGCTAAAACAAATATTGGCCGACCTCCAACTGGTTATTTGAAACTCTTTCATCAAGGTCAGTAACATTTTAACACCTCTTCTAACACTAGTTTCTTTGACTTCAATCCAGTATCCTTGGATACTCACGTTTAGATATGCGGTGCTTTAAAGCCTGTGAGTGTAAATCTTTAAAGACCTGGACAGGGATGATTTATTTCCCTACTTTCCTTTTTGTACAAGTTTCCTGGGGTGTGAAGGGGAACTGACCTTCATGGTTTTGCCATGTCCACCCACCAGGGGCAAGCAAACTTTTTACTTTGTTTGTTTGTCATGGTTCAAATTAATTACTATAATTTATTATAGACTTTAAAGGACACAGTTGGATGTTTGCAGCTGTAGTTATCTTTTAAATAAGGGTGAATGTGTGTGTGCGTGTTTCCTATAAAAAAAATACCACACCACCTCTATCTACTCAATTTAAGTGACAGTGCCTGTGATAGCACTATTGTGCGTTGGGGATACTTATATTTAGCTGATGTGGAAGTTTAATTTAATGTTTTTTATTTTATTTCTCAAAAAACAAGAAGTGACCAATTACATGTAAATTGGATGGTCACATCGTTTATTCCAAACATCATTACTTGCCCGGGCAAAGCTAAGCTGAGAAGTGCACAATTAAACATCAATGTTGTGTACATCATATAATATTTTTTTTTTTTTTTGTCTTGCAGGGGTTTTGATCTCGGAAACTTCTTTTGCGAATGGATGTATGACTACAACTGTGACTCTCCTCCATTTTTCAAAACCAATGCCAACAATTATCCCACAAAAGCTCAACAGGTAGGGCATGTATTTTAAATCTTTTTTCTTTTTTTTTTTTTTCTTCTTCGCTTAATTGTAGTTTTCCAACTTACAAATTCTTACTGGAGAAGAACTGATGGACATTGTCAGTATTGAGTTTGAATTCTAGCAATTACAAAATCTATCCATCCATCATCTTCCCCTTATTCCTCTACTAGGGTCGTGGTGGGGTTTCCCATGCCCATCCAGGGGAGACCATCTGGGCACTGGGCAGTTACACCCAGTACAGGGCTCCAATCTACCGCTTGGCACACACTTACTTACACACACAAACACACACTACACAGGGCAATTTATAGCGTTCAATTTACCTGGAATCCATGTTTTTGGACTGTTGGAGGAAACCGGAGAAAACCCATGTGAACATGGACACTCCACCCAGATCGGGATTCAAACCGGGAATCCCCAGCTCTGAGACGGGCTAACCACTAAGCCACCGAGCCGCCCAGCAATTACAAAATGAAGAAGGAAAAGTAAAGTAACACTGACCTTTAACTAACAGTCATCTGCAGTACTTTGTTGTTTCAATAACAGTATGACACAATAGTTGTGTTGTGTAGTTGAGTGCTCAGTGTTTATATAACATTAGGACACAAACATTTCAGCATAGCATTCATGCAGATTTAAATAGGTCATTAACACGCTTTCCATCCCTCAGATGGATTTCTTTAAAAGCTACCTATGTGAGTATGAGCCCAGACTCCTGAATCTAAGTGAAGAAGATCAGCTGAAAATCCGAGAGGACATGGTGATCGAGGTCAACAGGTAATGGGCTTTAGAGTATTTATGAACATACTTAACATACTAGGTCTTTGAATATTGATGCCAAAATGAACATATGTTTGTGTTCATGCAAAATTTTGCAAAAGAGCCATGGTTCTGATAATGGGCTTAAACCGAGCTTTGATGTTTACTGTAAGAACATGGAATGGTTTGGGGCGAGGCTCGACGCAGTAAATCAAAAGTGGAGCTCTACCCTTTTCGAGCCTCTGATTTATGTACCGAATGATTTGAGTGAAATGTTGGAACTTCTCCAGGAGTTAAACTCCACAGGAGAACAACTTCAGAGAGAACGACTCAGCATTCGGAACGTGATCTGCTAATGTTAAAAAAAATCTCTTTTCCCCACAGGTTTGCCCTTGCTTCACATTTCTTCTGGGCACTGTGGTCCATGATTCAGGCGAGAATATCCACCATCGAGTTTGGTTATTTGGTGAGCTTTTACTCATTATGTTTAGTCTGGCTGCAGTTGGCTTTAGACAAAACAAATACATTATTCTATGGAACATCTAAAGCACCCTAAGATATTTCACATTTGGTCATTTAGCAGACACTTTCATCCAACGCGACTTTAAAGTATCCCATTTAATAGTTGGGATCAGAACACAGGGTTTCACATAGAACCCTGGAGCAATGAGGGTTAAGGGTCTGGCTCAAGGACCCACATTGGTAACTTCAGTGGACCTGGGATTTGAACCCCCCAACCTTGAGATTAACAATCCAATGCCCTAACCACTGAGCTACCACTCCCTAGAAATTTAGAATCTTCTTCAGGAAAAAACACTGTGTCGCTCTCATCGGGTCTTCCGTTGAATCCTTTGCTTGGGTCCTGGGCAGATTCCCGATGCCCATTTAGGGGGAGAACGTTTCAGGTGATGGGCACCAATCCATCACTGGGCACACACTCACACTGTATAAAGGCAATTTAAAGCAGCCAATTTATTTGAGTCCATGTTTTGGACTGTGGGAGAAAACCGGAGTACATGGACACGAGGAAAACATGGACACCTCGCCCAGTTCGTGATTTAAACCTAGATTCCCAGCACTGAGTGATGAATGTGGTAACCATTCTGCCAACCTGCTGCCCAGATTTATAAGGCATACTAATTAAATATTCATATTGGTAGACCCTCTTTGTTTTGCCTGACATTTTGTTTTGTCTCCCTCACCTTTTAGGACTACGCTATGGCCCGGTTCGATGCATACTTCGAACTGAAGCGGAAGCTTGGCGTCTAAATACTACATTATTACAAAAAGCCAGCAAATTCATCAAAAAGCAAATGCTCTGCTACTGTGATTGCTTGGTGTGCTGCATGGAGCAAATCTGATGGCACTTAGCAACAGGTCGTCATATAAGTGCTTATGTGTTAATCTGCATCTCAGTGATGTTCAGAACTTCGATACGATTCAAAACTTTCATCTGTGATAAAAAAAGAAATCTGATGTGATAAAAGCGGTAGACTAGGATTCACTACGAAACGCCTTTAGTCAGAGCTTCGGATAAGCATTTATAAGTGTGCGTGTGTGTGTATTCATGCTGCTGCACTAACAATAAGATCGACTCGGCTTGACAAACTAATTGACCCTAAAGTGCCACGTGTTCAGTCTTTTATTGCAGCAGGTAATCGCTGCCTGTTATCTTTATAGCCTGCGTTAGGAAATGTGAAATGGTCAGGTTTACCGCCATTGGCCTCAAGCTATACAACGGTACAAGATTTTGTGGTATTGTACTTTTTCAGTGTTCTGGGATATGCGTAGTCCTCTAACCTCTTAGGTGAAACTGTATGACCATGTTGGGGTTTGGTTTACCTCTTTTCTTTTTCTACTTGAACAACTCAGTTTATCAGTTTATTCCTTTACTAACTGGCAGCCTGAGCAAACCTGAGTTAAGTAGCTGCTGTGTCTTATTTAATTTCAAATTAAAAGCATGGATCCAGAAAATATTTGTATTCACTTTTCGGTTCTTTATTTCAATTGTAAATATTTTGTTGACAAGCAAGTTTATAATTGTGTTGTCATTTTGTGATGACTTTTTTATTTTGTTTCCCTTTTATTCAATAAGCCAGATGTGATCTAAAACTGGACAGCATATTTCCTCTGATTCTTTTTATGTACCTGGTATATAAACTAAACTGTGATGAACTTTTTTTTTCAAAGTCTTTACTACAAATGTACATTTTTTTTACGTTTTGTTTTACTATCCTTTGTAGTTCTTGCTGTGTCAATTACCAGTACACTGTGCTGGTATGTCTGTGGTACTATATGGGACCTTTTTCATTAATGGAAGATGTTATTTTCTTAATAAGAAAATTGTGATCTGCGAAGGAATGAAATGTGTTCTTACACATGTTCACTGTGACATTTGAACATTTCACTTGCTGTATTTGTGAATGTATTAGCAATGAATATATTTTCTGCCAAGGGAAATATGACGGGCCAACAAAAAAACAAAGAGATGAGGCGGAGGAAATGAAATGCGTGACGTCCGAATCCTCCTTCCTCATGCAGTATATAACGGTAGGATATGGGCGAATTCTGCTTCACTGTCTTTTTGGCTGTATGGGCTGTAATGTTCTCATGATTTTTAACAAAATGAGGAATCCTTTGCATTTTACTAAAGCTCTAGTTTTCATGTTCTTGTATAACATGTTTTGTTTATAAACTGTAAATAAAGGTATAAAAGCATATTAAAATGTTATGGCTACATTATTATGTGTGTTAGAAATAAATTTTCTCAAAGAGTAGTGATGGGTGGTGGATTATTATCAGCACTGCGATGATGGATGGGATCAGAAACAGCAGAGGGTTTTAAAGGGTTCCTTTCACTGTGCAATCTATAAGCACACCAAGGACGGGATATCGTACAACAGCTGATCTTTTGCAATTTACTTTTGCCATCTTTCACCCTGTTTGGTGAACTTTCCCTCAGCAGGGACTTAAATTGGTGGTGTGCACACAAACACACTACCAATTTAAGTTCCATACTTAAAGTCGCACTAAAACATTGTCAAAACCTTCATACAAAAAAAACAATGCCAAGTGGAATACATGAAAAAAGATTCTTAAAGGGAACGGGTTCAGGAGAGAACATTCAAAAGATATCCTCTATATATGTAAATGCCAAAGCCCTCACTGACTCACTCCAAAGTATGTAAGCTGAAATTTGGCATTGTGATTCCCCATCATGTCGTAGGGACAACTAAGTACTGCTCGCCCTCTTACGTTCAATTGTTTGTTCAATGTAGCCATTAAACTCAAGACCCCGTCAGAGTCACTTTGGGGTCTTACAGAGTACCTTCAGATCTGCACTATTGCTCCTTCATTCTTCATCATGTCCCTGAAGAAATTAACTGCTTCTTACTTTCCTGACTTAGATGGTTTGATATTGCCATCCAACACAAGACCCCATTAGTGTCACATTGGTGTCTTCCTTCAGTCCCACTAGCCCTGCACACAAGTATGCAGAAAAACACAAAGTATACATACTATAATTGTAAAATTACAAAGTTCCCAAAATAACAATAAAATAAAAAATGGTGGTAGTGTTGTAAGGAGCCACGTTTGATTTTTTAGGAACAGGCCATGTATTACGTAGCTGTAATTTGTGTTTCTCATCAGCGCTGATATATTAGCACTTTTTTTCTTCCCTCTGAAGATAGATAGTGTAAAGGCAGTCAGTCAAATGGGTTAAAGTTGTTTGCCTTTGTATTACGTGTTATATTTAACTTTTGAAAAATATGTGCCATAAAGATCTAAAGATATCGGTACAAGTCACCGCCCGCAAAAGGTTTGCATAGTTTTCATTTTCCAAGATGTTTACTTAGATTTTACAAAATAAGTGACACACTTGTTCATGTCTCATTTGTCAGTTCCATTTGCTTAACCAAAGAAAAATCTTGTTACAGAACAGCAGGTGATAAAATGTGTTATAGTATTTTGTCATGATTGTGGACTTTAAAAATAACATGTACACGTGTACAGAGTACAAACTTCTGTTGATTACCAAATATGTTACACAAATGCGGCAATAAAACCTGATAACACATCTTAAAGATACTGTTTAATGCTGATATCTGTAGATTTTGTAATAAAATAACTTTTTCTAAATTTTAAATTGAAATAAATAGGTGGCACGGTGGCTCAGCGGTTAGCACGTTTGCTTCAGTGCTGGGGATTCCCAGTTCGAATCCCAATCTGGGTGGAGTTTCCATGTTCTCCCCGTGTCCGCTTGGGTTTTCTCCAGGTTTTCCGGTTTCCTCCCACATTCCAAAAACATGGATTCAAGGTAAGTTTAAGCATATGACGAATAATTGAGCCCCTTTACCATTATAATGTTGGCGGTCCTGTTTCTGCCTTGCCACTATAAACTACGGAAGTATTCATGGAGTCAGCGTGTCAAGTTCTTATTTTTAAAAACTTTTAAAAATATAGTTTTATGCGTTATTATAAGTTTAAAAACGTAACAACTAGCAGATTGTTATTTCTATTGAATATTATAAAATGTACCAATTTTTTAATTGGGGTTGTATGTTCATATTCTGAGAGTTAAAGGCAGTTAAAATGTTTTTAAATGTGATGTAATGGCATTGTGCCAGGAAACAGGACAGAAGGATGGGTTTTATTCTGAGGAAAAAAATCACTTTGATGTTCGTCAGAATCTTCAAAACTTATGGCGATTGTGCAAACCACTAAGCCAGGGGAGAACATCCAGGGGAGAACGTCTCGGGCGCTGGGCAGATACACCCAGGACGGGGCGCCAATCCATTGTTGGGTACACACACACTCACACAGTCACACACATAATACAGGGCAATTTAGAGCACTCAAACCCGTTTCAAAACAAAACTTAATAATACTTCTTTTATATTTGTGTCTATTTTTATCCAAATGTGGAATGTTGTTTTGCAAGGTGTATACAGGATGAAGATTGAATACTACCTTGTGTTTTAAATGAGCCAACTGGAATGAAAGGCATCGGGCAAGTCTTGGCACATTATGTTTGGTTGCTGGTGTCGCTCCAGATCAATGCAGTAGTTTGTGATTTGGAACTGGTTCTAAGACCGATGACTCTTTCACATTTCTTTGAAACTTGGACTGTGGGAATCATCAAAGTCCACAATGAAAGTGCATTTCACTCCATAATTTATCATGGCATGTCTGAAGACTGGCTATGTACTGCAGAAAATCCTGTTTGTTGACTTCTGTGTGTTTCTCTTACAGCCATCTAATTTGTCAGCCACTGATGAATCGAGGGGGAATTAATTAAAACGGCTTTTGTCTAGAAGAAGCACTTAAGGAATATTACACGGGTAAAATGCTGCAGTTACTTAATTTATGAAAGGGGCAAATGGAAGAAGGCAGACAGACAGAGCTACTGCTGATTGGCAAAAGTTTTTGCAATCTAATTTATTAAAGGACAGGGAGAAAGGGTTGTCTGTCTTAAATGAGGCCAACAGATAAAATTTGGGAAGATTTCAAGACAAGAAAAAGAAGAACTAAATCACAACCAGACTGGTAGCGCCACACTAAATGTGTAAAACAACGATTTTATGAACATTATGCAGCGGCTAAAATAGAAGCAAACAAATAGTTTAAAATGTCATGTTATGTGCTGACAATCTCCTTAGACAAAAAACAGGCTAAATAAATGCACAAAACCTCTTTTTCTACTCTAATACTAAATACACTGCTCAAAAAAATTAAGGGAACACTTAAACAACACAATGTAACCTCCATGGGATAATAATTTCGATTTACATTTTGTTCATTTTTATGTTATTTTGTTCCCAATGCATTCCACTGTCTACTAAATAAAGATTTTCAACTGAACATATCTAAATATCTAAATATTTTATTCATTTAGATCTAGGATGTGTTCTTTTAGTGTTCCCTTTATTTTTTTGAGCA